>CM021101.1:599053001-599213627 GCA_007115665.2 Sequoiadendron giganteum
TCTCTCTCTCTCTCTCTCTCTCTTAAAATTCTCCCTCCCTCTAAAGACATACATAAATACATACATACAAGCATAATACATATATACATACAATCTTGCATACATACAATATACATGCATTGATACATATAGGCATACATACATACATACATGATATACAAGCATACATGTGCATACAAATATATAAACATACATTCAATATGAGTTTAACATAATTCAAGACATAATGTGAGCGTGTTATACTCACATTATGTCTTGCTAGACATGCTTCCCAGAAACAAAAAACCATGTTAAAAATTACTTATAATGCGAGTGTGTTATCACACGCTTGCATTATATATTTCTTTGGGAATCCCCAAGCCTTGGGATTGGTATTTTCCTTGGAATACCAACTAAAAGGCTTGGAGGGCATTCCCAAAGACCAGAGATGTGTTTTTGCAATTTCTACAATATTTCACATAATCGGGTTCGTGCTCACCTTCAGAATTGCACGTGGTTCAATATCAAACAAATCGAACATCTAGGTATTGTTAGGTTCTCTCTTAGCTATCCAATGATGTAATTTTTTCACTTTCTAACAATGTTAAGTTGTTCATCCATAATTTATTTTGTTTGTATGTCTCTTTTTGGCAAAAAGAAGTGTTTGGTTTTTTTTTCATTATAAATTAACCATTCATCGAATTTTTAAATAAATTACATTTTTAGAAACTAGACTCCATTCTACAAATTTAAAAATAAAAAATAAAAAAAATTCAATTAGTTTCCAAAATTTGTAGGGGTAGCATGGCCAAAATTTTGTTTTTCAGGAACTGACCACTTCGAAAATTAGTAATAAATAAAATATTCATTAAAAAATTATCAAAAAAATCATGCATCAACTACATATTGTTAGCTAACTTCTGACCATAGCGATTTTAAAAATACTAAAAAAAAATTCACCGTACAAGGGTGGTACAAGAGTTTCTATGTTATGTTTTTTTGACAAAAACAACACCAATTTGTGTGAATCCCTCATTTGCACCCCTTAATCTCAACCATTTTCAAAATAAATTAGTAGTTTAGAAAGTAGACTTGAAGAAATTGAATCTTTCTTTTTGTTCCATCTCAAAATTTTGAGTGTAAGTATCCTCAATTTCACGTCCAAGGTCAATATTTCCTGATTTCAGAAAAAAAGTGGCCACTTAAGCCCCCTTTTTGGGAACCATCTTGGTGCACTTACCCATACATGTATTTTTAAATATTTGTAGATATATACATGTATGTGTTGGTTCACATATTTTTCACTTCAATTAATACTCCCAGGCTCACACAAGTGACAACCTGGCCAACAGTTGAGTCACTTGCGATGGTAATCGTAAGTGCTCTCTGCTTATTTTACAAGACGCAACTACCTTCGAAAAATGTGCAATGAATAAAATGTAGAGTATTCTTATAACTAGATAGAAAGAAAGGCATCTAACACATACCCATATACATGAAAGTAGGTGTGAAAGATGATTTAATAGGAAAGACAATAACATAAAGTCTGTTCATTCCATATTCATCGATAATGTTCAAGGAGAGAGAACAGAAAATTCTTTCAACAGATGATTTAAAATGAATTCAAAGCTTCAGAATTAAATGCATACACAATCCAATTAAACAAAAGAACGTTGAAAAAGTAATTATCATGGAACAAAGTTCATATAATCAAAGAAAAACATTTACAAATTCAAAGACTTGGAAATATTCCCTTAATCCTTTCAATGCCAAAATAAGAGTTCACAGACTCAACCTTTTTGTACAATTCAACTGAGTTTCCAGAAGACTAAGCCTCTTCCCCCTTGAATAATTCCCCCTTTTTCAAGTTTTCTTTTTGTTTTATATTCTAGAGTAACTGTTCATAATGGTCACTGAAAACGATCGATGTCAAAATAATTCACCAAGAAACGAGCATAGTTTCGTTAAGCCCCAAAATTCTAGTTATTGCTCATAATTACAAAACTTTCATGCATGCAAAATAAAGATACAGTCTCTTTTGGAAGAAACCATTTCCACTGGTAGTCGCATAAAGAAACCAATCACTAAACCACCGGAGGAGCCGGGGCTCTAAAAAACTCCATTAACATTTCTATAACCAAATTATTAAATTCAGTTCACTCCTCTTCTTTATCTAAAACAAAGATCACCCTACAATATTCGACGTAGCTGGTCTTCTCCTTCCACGCTAGTAAACATAACTCATAAATAATTTTGAGTTGTTCCTCCTCGAGCCACATCAAATTTTGTTGCACGATGGGCACCAGCTCGTTTTCCCATTCTGCAGCTTTGCCAGGAAGCACCATGTTGAAGAAAACCTGGAATTAAAATGCTACCACCTTTGCTTCATTCATAAGCTTACTGGAAGGTGACAGAGGATAAAAGCATTTATTTATTAAGGAATAATGTGCAAATATGTTACCATATCTTCTCCAACTTTTCATTCAAGATTTGTCCTTTCAAGAGATCCAAAATATTATGTTTAAACCTCGAATTGGCATTTCAAGGCATTTGAGAAGACATTCCTTAAAGATGTCGTATGGTGGATTAAATGAGCTGACATATAGAGAAGTGTGTCTCCAGTCAGGTCTTCCTATCGTCAAAAAATGAAAACTCCAAATCAGATGTCAAAGGTTCAAAGGTTCCAAGAACTCTCGATAAGTTGAATTCATGAGATGAACAACTGAAAGCCATGGCACAACAGAGGTATAATTAATTTGGTTGATCAAGAAGTTTCGAAACTAATGAACTCCGCGACAAGGTTAGGGAAATCGGGAGGCCCGCAACATCACTAAAGATATGTTAATAAGAGAAGTTTAAAAATTGATGGAATAATTGACCTTTAATAGTATGTACACATATACATATAAAAATTTAAAACTCACATGTCCAATGATAGCAATATCATCAACCAAATCACACTCATGTACATGATCTGACCCCAAGCTAGGAGTAACATAAGGTATCTCCATCTACAATATATATATATATATATCATAAATAGTTAAAACTAAAATTTAAATAATTTAAAAAGAATTGAATTGAACACACACACATGCACACATACATATAGATACACATGTACCTACACATCAGAGGCACTGGATCTAAGCCCTCTGCAATGGTCGCCTCCACTAAATCAATCAAACGAGCTACTGATTCGACGTGTCAATATCTACATCTATCTAAGCCCTCACATGTCATGTCAGTAATGATGAGTGAAGGGGACTAACCAGCTGAGATGGCATCGATGACAAATCTAAACCCATCAACATCTCCATAAAACCCATAGAATTTTGCACCTTCTCCAAGTCAACTAAAGGATCAGTAGCCTATGCAATAATCGAATGATCCATAGGTGGATCCTGATGTGCACTAGTGTTGGGCCCAGAGTGATGAGAATGATGGGATCTTGGATGTGAATGAACAGGTGCACCCAGATGACCTCTAACCTGGTCTATAGAGATCCCATGGTCTAATGAAATGAAGGCATATGCCTCCAAGAGGTCCTCGGCCAAACAATGCAAAGTATTATGTGCCATCTCTCTTGTAAGAACGTCCAACTATGCGGATGTACAAATGCCCGCCATAGCATAAGGATCAATGCTGCTATATTGTGTTGTAAATGATTTGGATCGTGGACGTCTTGACATCAAATACTGACCCACATGATCAATAGATATCCTAGTGGTCACAACTGCAATATCGCCTATATTGTCGATCGCTTCCCTTTGGGAAGAAACGATAACTTGATTTGCTAAGGAGGCTAGGGCTGGGGTGAGAGCATGAGATCTCTCGCCAACCAATACCCTAAACACTAGGGTCGATCAATCTGCTCAATGATAAGTGTCCCTATCAGAATTCTTGCCACACCCCTAACCAAGATATGGTGGAAGGTCACAGTAGTTGACATTGAGGCCTAAATAAACCTTAGCATACAACTGTTGTGCAAAATATAAGGGATTTTGGTCATTATTTGGATATTTACCAAACGCTATAAGAAATCGGGGGTACATCAAAGCGGCCATAGAAAAATCCACACATTTAGTAACCTAGTATGCCCTCACCTTAGGTTTATCCTAATAGAATGGAAAACATTGGGTTTTGATAATTTCTTTGGTCACTAACTCTTGAATTTGAGAAAAGGGAACATCACCACTGACTTCTTCCCGCATGTGGGAAAGAATAGCAGCTACTCTATCGGGGGAAAATGCACTAGTGGATTCAAGTTTATCTCTAAGTTTTTCTAGGTTCTCCAATATGGAAATGCAAATGTCCTTATATATTCCAGTGTTGGTACCATCAATTAGTGAACCTATCAATCTATCAATCTCACTATTAGTACGTGCAAATAGTCCCTGAGGTGGAACTGGTGCATTTTCCATGATGTGTACCTGAAGGAGCAATGAGGCCTTCTTTCTTTAATATATCTATCTAGAGAATAGAAATAATGGAACATGTACATTCAATTTAAATTTAAAACAACTATTTACAAGTGATCTACAATGTATTGAATTCTATCTATAATAGAAATTACATGCATGTGTGCAATAAATTTAATGTAACTTCTAGAAATGTAACTAAACAAGTGAAACAAGTAAAATTAATTTAAAATATTAATAAATCTAATGTAATTCACTTCATGTGAACTCATTTCACCAAAATGTATAAGTTCTTGTAACTATACATTAAAATATATAGAATGATCTTAAATATATGATCCATGAGTAAATCACAAGGGCCAACAAGTCCTTTTAGTTAGATTATTTTGTATTTTCTACAAAGGGTGTGCAAAAATTAAGAAAAGAGAAAAAAATGGATAAACATCGAGCTTGATAACATAAAAATCTATGTATAAAACATTGAGCATAAGTATGATAAATTGAGTACAAAAAATCTATAAAAAATTGCTAAGAGTAGTGTACTAATATATAATTTCTTTGTGTATTTTTTAGAGGAAGATGAAAGGTGCACCTACTTTTTTTCAAAATTAAAGAATTGATGATGGGAGTTTTAGAGGATAGTATGGCTACCCATAAAATCATATAATAAAAGAGGATTATTGTTAGATATTATTTGGTAGAAATGCATGCAAGATTTGAAAGCATCGATAAGGTAACTTGAACTATTTATTAAAATACCTCAAAGACGTGTGGTTTCATGGAATGCCATGATTGTAGGGCATGCACAAAATAGATTGTTTAAAAACTTTCAAGAAAATGAAACTAAATGTATTTAAATAATTTAAAGAATACAATTAAAAAACTTAGGGATGTAAAAAAATTACTACAAATCTTGATAATTTGAACAAGTGTAGAGCTCTAGCAGAAGAGGGCAAAGAGGTGACTAAATAGAAGTAAAATCTCACCAAATATCTTGTAATGAGATAAGGAGTCTAAACAATTTTTGAAATTCACATCAATAGGGCCTTCAATTCTTGTATATAGGATAATGTATTTAAGTCAAATCCCAATTGAATGAACTTATTGTATGAGGTTACACTTAAACCATGTTTGATATTCAAATGTTAATGCTTTAAGCTGAGATGATAGGGAGTTAACTATATCCCAATACTAAATTGGGATGAAACTTGGATGACATCCAACCCTTCATAATCCCTTCCCCTCTTATGAATCCCCGATACTTATAAATAACATATGATTTATATTCCCCCTATAGCCTTAATTTATGCATGTGATATATCACTAGGGATTTTAGCATTTAAAAACTCCCCAATATGAATGCACATATTATGGTATTGGGTGGATAGTGAATTCCATATCTAGATACATTTCACAATATTATCATCCAAATTTGACTACTTCATGCTAAGAACATGATTATATGCCTTGTAATCAAACATACAAAGATACTGTTTAGTGAGGAATTTTTTTTTAGTCTATAACTCTAGGGTGGTTTTCTTCACAAGCATTGAATTATAAAACCTATTGATCAAGTAATGTATAGTAGTAAACACTTTTCCTAGAACTTATGTGGCCCATGCACTATTACTATAATAATTTCTTAGTAAGTCACTTGCTCTTTGAGGTAATAACATGCTCATGTACCTAGAATTCATGATCAATAGAATTTGATACAATTGATAGCTTTGTTGCATGTTTTAATGATTGACTTGTGTAGAATTTGTAGATATTTTTATCACATGTAATAAATAAATATTGCATTATATGTAAATGCATGGATTAGTTTTAAAGAGATTATCAACTCAAATCCCCTTTGTAAGCACCATATGAATCGTGTGGTGGTGTTAAAGATGTATATGCACATGGTTATGACTAGATCTCAAATTGTATCACATTTTTTTAGTAAGATCTTGAATTTTATGTTTTTATGTGATAAATCAATATGTCATGTGTCCATATATGTGGTGATGATCACAAAGTCATTTAGGTTTTAAATTTGGTGTAACTCCTTAATATGTATCCATTAGATTAATAGGAGACAAAATAGAAAGTTTTAGTTGCAAAAGAACATGATAATTGGAGGCTTCTTTAATCTATTGAACTCTCTAAATTATTTTTATAGGATGTGTGCATGATGATCTTTAGTATTATTTAAATTAGATTCATCCTCATTGCCCCCATTTTCCAAATTTGACATTGGTGGTAACTTGAATGGGAATGAAGATGAGTGATGTTGTAAAATGATGTTACAGTAAAGCATTCTCATATTTACATACACTAGCACATTTATGTAATTAGATTTATGAGATTTTAAGGAAAGTTATAATTCACCAATCATAATATGTTTAGATCAAAATGTTAAAGTTTAAAATTTTAAAAAACATATGCAATTCTCTACCATCTTTGTAATTGTATATAGCCCAATGGAGTAGGTAACAATTATTTGTGAATGTTTGATTGATATAATCATGATTTATCTTTCAAATTCTATTTATGTTTCTAGCCTATTTACATTTGTTAAAGTGAGTTTATATTAGGCAAATTATTGACTTGGTCTTCACAAATTTATCATTACAATAGAACTTTGGTGGTTGATATACTTTCTTGAAATGGACCATTATGTAATCTTTAGGAAAATTAATATAAAGAGTGACTAATTTGCTTTGCATTTTTTTAAATGAATCATTAATTGTTGCATAGGATCTTATGGATACTCCCTTGTGTTGTGACCTAGAACTAAATAAGAGAATAACCTCTCCTATTGAGGACCCAAATCCTTTTGTGATCTAACTACAATATTTTCCTTGTGTTCAATATATCGCCATGAGAATTAGCATAAGGTGATTATCTAGGATTGCATGATGGTGATTTTGGAGTACCAAAAAAGTGACACAATTATTTTAATTATAAAACACAACTCATGGTATTCAATTCAATGTTCTATTATATCTCCTCTAAGTGGATATATGATCTATATTGGATCCATCAATAAAGATCATTCATAGAGGAAAACACTTTAATGATTTTTAGGATAAAAATTACAATTTGATGAAACCAAATGTTAAATATTTTTTCATATTTGGTAAAGAAAGAAAAATTACTTTAAAATAAGCAAGGGAAAACTAGACCATATAGGCATTCCATAGTGAATATAGTATCAAGTGAGGCTTGGGTAATTGTTCAAAGTAGAAAAATTTAGATGAGTCTTTGATCTTGTTAAATAAGTTACAAAGTAATTTGAGTTTCATCCATTTTCTATGTATAATTCTAAATATGTTCTCATTGAATGCCATGATTGAAAGATATGCACAAAATGGATTTGTTAAAAAGGGTTTACAAACTTTCAAGAAAATGAAATTGGCGAGTGTAAAGCCACATGAAGTATCCTCCCTGCTTGTGCCAAAATGGGAGCTTTGGAATAGGAGCTTCCATTTTCACACATGCAAAGAGGATGTTGCCTAGGGATTTACACCTGCCAATTGCATTTGCTTGTAAGTTTCTAAACCCTTTTCAACAAATCCATTTTTTGCATCATAGATTTAGAACAAATATGGGATTAGTTCTAAACAACGAAAGCTATATTCCCCAAGGGTACTTTGTGAGGCTCAAAGGAGTAGAATTTTTAAGTGTTGTAAGGAATCCTATTTCTATAGCCCATGGAATAACTATAAACAATGCTGACAACATCATCTATATGAAACCTGAGTAATCAATTATGATGATTTTGGGCATCAAGTGGTGGCTTAGACTGCCTTAACTGGGAGCTTTAGAATAGGCTATGGACATACATCATAGTATAAAGGAAGCTTTGGAACATGGTATAGATTTTTCAATCATGGCAATTGCCCTGGTAGACATGTATGCAAAATGTGGAAGCATTGACAAGGCAAATGAACTGTTTGACTGATAGCCTCAAGAAATGTGTTCTCATCAAATGTCATGATTGAAAGATATGCACAAAATGGATTTGTTGAAAAGGGTTTAGAAACTTTCAAGAAAATACAATTGGCACATCGATACCCTATTCCAAAGCTCCCATTTTGGCACAAGCAAGGAGGATGTTGCATGTGGTGGAGCTCCCATTTTGGCATAGGCAAGTGAATTGTTTGACATGTATACAAAATGTGGAAGCATTGACAAGGCAAGTGAACTGTTTGATATGCAAGTGAAATTTTTGACAAGGCAAGTGAATTGTTTGATACACCTGGAGACATGTATGTGAAATGCGGAAGCATTAACAAACACAAAACAAAGAAGAGGAATCCAACCTGGAAGGAGTGTGGTGCCCTAGTCGTGGAGGGTGATGCATTGGTTGTAGAGGGTGGAGAACTTCTTCGGTCTCATTGAATATGCTTTTGTTCTCCTACTTGAGGGTTTGAGGGTTCACCACAGTAACAATGCAAGGATGAAACTATTGTTTTTGACAGTAAAAACTTATTAAAATCCCCTAAAATAAGGGTTTGAGTGAGCCCCCATTCGTTCAAACCCTATTTTTTTATTAAAAATAATCTGTGTTTGGGGGTTTCAAGTGAACCCTTCATGGAGGGGGGCTCGAGCTAACCATAAAAGTTGTTCACTCAAGCCACCTAGTTCGAGCGAACCCCCTTAAAAAAAATTCTCACCAAAAATGCATTTTCCCTTCCTCAACGTAATTGTAAACTAGTATTGTGGGTTTACCCAGGTCCACAATTGAAATAGCAAGAACACCATTATTGTTGTTATTGGGAAAATAAAATATACTTCTCCATGATAGAGGATAAAAAGAATAGTGTGTTTTGGATACCTTGCCAAATGTAGGTTACGAAACTAGACATATTTTGAAACCTATAATTTCTCATATCCAAACACACAGTTGTTAAATGTTGTTATTTCAAATATAGATATAGATATATGCATATTTATGCATGTCTTATAACAAATAGGAGGTTTGACAACATGATGTCTTTTTTAACCTACACTTTATGGCATAAGGTAACCTTTAGAGTACACACTTAGAACTACACATGCTACTTGCTATAATAAATTATAGACTAAAAAACACTTTGTTTTTTAATTTGCAGTTCACAATGTTACCAACCCCTTTGGTTTTAATGTATGTATCCACGTCTACAATTCAAATAGCAACAACACCATTATTCTTGTGTGTTCCAAGATTTCTGGACTTGATTGTGTTCGAAGACTTTCTCCTTGCTCTCTACTTTCATCTTGATGATAGATCACAAAGTGTGATCTAAAACGTTGATGCAAAAAATTGTACACAATCGAATCCAAATTTTTTTAAACAAATGCAATATGGATTGTGGAAATCTGATATCATTAACCATTATTATTGTTATTGGAAAAATACAATACATGTTCATTCTAGAGGATACAAAACATGATGTGTTTTGGATACCATGTAAAATATAAGTTACAAAACACATGTTTTAAAACCTACAATTTCTCATACCCAAACACAATTCTGAAATAATGCAACCATATTAATAGTTGATTAGAAAATAGCAAAATAAATCTCCTTCACATAATCCCTATAAAAATTAACTCTTACTTTAACTAAATCATTCATAATTCACTAATTAATCCTTATCTAATAATTTTAGCAATCACATTTTAAAATCTAATAATGTAAGACAATTATTGTAATTTTTTTGAATTAAATATTAGAAATTTAGAAGATCTCGTTTAAGTTTTATAATTAACTAGGATTAATAATATTTTTTAAGCATAAGGAGGTGACTAGGGTTACAATAACAAGTGGCTCTCACACCTTATAGAGAATCAAGCAATAGAATTCAAAAACTTTATAATAATGAAAAATTAATAGCATATAGTTAGGAGGTTTATATCACCAAATTTGCAGAAGAACAACATGGTAACATGGATCATCAAAAGGTACAAATAATCAAGCAATAGAATTCAAAAACTTTATAATAATGAAAAATTAATAGCATATAGCTAGGAGGTTTATATCACCAAATTTGCAGAAGAACAACAAGGTAACATGGATCATCAAAAGGTACAAATAGGTAATAGTATAAGAATTAAAAATTAAGGAGAGATCTATGAAGATGACAAAAATTTTGGGCCGTATAACACTTCTAAAAAAAAAAGTCTCAAGGTGGGTGAGAGAGTCTCAAGGTGGGTGAGAGAGTATGGATCTAACTAGATTATGAAACAATTACATTCCAAAGTAGATTTTATTTTACGACTAGTCGTATGGCTAATGCATTCCCAATAGATTCTTATTTTCAAAAAAAATAATTTCTCCCAAGGGAGGCTACCTGATGGCGAAGGGTAGATGTAAGTCCTACTAAATTCCCTTTACCAAATCTTGCAACACATGTGGACTTACTCAACATCATTTCATATTATTCTCCTTACTCTGGTATTTTCTCTCTAATGAAGAGTTTCCTTCTTTGAAAGCCTCGATATTGAACATGTGATCTTCTTTTGAAGACTTATTAGTTCACCTTTTGCAATTTTCTATGCTTCTTATTCATTTTCTGTGTCATTTCTTTGGAATTCTGTTATCTAATCTGCACATGTAATGGTTTCAATTTTTTAGTATTTAGCATGCTTTATAATTTTGTTAATTTTTAAGTCTATTCTTTGTTTCTTATTCCTGTCTATATCATTTCTACAGATTTCAGTCACCTAGAATAAGGCTTTGATTTTTGATGGAAGTGTTAGGTTAAGATCTAAATTGCTGGCAACCTTTAATGGCCATGTATTTTCCTTTCTGTGAATCTGTGACTATAGCTATGACATCAAAATAAGCAGGTGAAAGATGGATGTACTTGGTTTTATTGCATAAGAAAAGTTTACTAGCTCTTTGAAAATAAATGCCTAATGCCTTGCCTTCTAATTTCTGTACAGCACGAGTATGGTGACACTACCAATGGGTGCATGTCAACAGGTGAAGCTTGCTTCACAATTTAGGAAATATTTTACAGTTTGTTAACTTCTCTACTCTTTTCTTCAAATTATCAAATATCTAGCATGCCTATTTCAACTTGACCAAGGACCATATGTGCGCACAATGGCTTGCATTCTTCTAAACTTTATAGCTTCTTTGTTAAGGTGTGATGAATCCATTATCTTCTCTGACAAATTCTTATCCACACCTGACCAGCACAGAAATATTATTATTCTACCCAAACTTGCAAGTGAGAACAGAAGCAAATATTATTGTTTTCAGGATCTTAAAAATCCAAGTTTTGCAAAAGTCATACAATGTATGCACTTGCACCTCCTTGCATTTTGGGATTACAAGGATTACAGAACTGTGCATTATCTTCTACAGTGTTTGTGGCTGTGAGAGTTTGCACAAACAATACATTGTAGAAAATGATGCCTTTTTAAAACATGGGGAAGAGAGGGATTTCCATTTCTTTATCATTTTGGATTTAACTGGGTAGACCATATGTTGTTTACAAAGAAGTCTCAGCCATTGTCAAATCATGGTGCTTGAATGCAGCTTTTGCTCCACTCAAAGTTAGGCTGGGCGGAACATTGCAAGGCAAACCATAATTCGATATTGGGCCCCTGTCACATCCTTGCCATCCTTTTATCCGGAATACTTCTCTCATGTTTGTATTCTCAAAGGGTTGTCTTACCATGTCCAGATGGGATGAAGTGAACAAATTTCTTGCAAAAATAGGGTAATATGCTAGCATTGTATTTTACAATATACATGTTACGCTACCTCTGAATGTGTCTCCTGCACCAGAGATGATTAGCCCAATTTTAACAAATTTTTTCCAGCTCTGTAAATCGTTATTTTTCTTAACAACATATTATGACAGATAGTATTATCTTTGGGAGACAGGAAATGAGTTAAGTGGATCTGGTATTGGAGCAAGGGTTGATGCTAATTTGTATGCTAAATATAAAACATTTAGGAAAGAGAAGAATGTCAATTTCAATTGACCTGGAACCTTTGTTATAAAGAAATGTATTTTTTATTGATCTTTCAGCTTGTCACCTCAAAAAATATAAAGAGGCCATGCATTCTTTGATTTTCTTCACAGGATTACATATAGCAGAGGGGTAATGTAAGGTCTCATGGAAGGGGCTTCCTTAAAAATTTCAGCGTATGCTGCTTAATTTTTTAGAAATATTTTAAAGTTCTTGGTCTCGTGGATTTAATTTTTCAATTCTGCTTAAAATTTTAAGCTCCAAAATTTAAGGAATGAACTGTAGTGTTTTGATAAAAAATAATAAATAAATCAAAATTCTCACATTTTTATTTTCTAATAAAAATTTAAAATTTTAGATGAGACAAGTGACATAAAAAAACTCCTAAGCTGTAAGGGCAATTTCTAGTCCCACCCCAATTTCACCTGCTGAAATATTCATTCCTAAAAGATAGGAGCTCCTATTTTTCTGAGAAAGATTCCAATTAATCCCGTAGCACAAATTTTTTTTCCCATGAGACCTCGTCCTCCGTGAAAATAGAAGCCCAAACCCCATGAGACCATACAGTTACTACTTTCTTGCACTAATATTATCCTCACTCACTCTTCTAGACATATTCTAGACATACAAAAGTAGAGACAAACTAGCACTAGCAGGGTTTGCAAAGTCAATACCCTTGCATCAAAATAGAATACAAAAGAAGCCTTATTGCATCAAGTTCCTTTCACGGGATCAAAGTTGGATACTCCAATTACAGCGAGCCTAATGATAGTGAGCATCACACCTGCTGAAATATTTCTCAACAGCGAGTTTTTGAGAGATGAGGAGACCCCTAGATGCTGCCTTTGCCATCTCAGGAATCACCATGGAAAGGCTAGGCTACTCACAACTGGAATGGTTGCAATTGCTTTTGCTCCTCTTTCAAATGCCACTGTCCATCACCACCACATCCCCGCCCTCTTTAGCTTGGCCTTGCAAGGCCTGTAGACTGAGAAACCTGGCGCCTGTTTTGACTTTCTTAGGGCACCACATTTGTTTACAAGTGCAGATTAGGCCGCGGTAATGGTTGAGATCAGTGACAGCGTGTGGTAAGAGGCCATTTTTATTAAAAGAATGGATCTGCAGGGAATGAAAATGGGTAAGCTGAGCAATGTTCTCGTGTGTCTTTGTCCATGCTACACGTATGAGTTCTAAAAATATAGAGATGTTACGTGTCCAACAGTACTGCATGCCTAAAAATGTATGCTGCCAGTAAATGGATACATACCAGTTTCAAAATCCTCCATTTGAAAGAGACAATAGAATATTAGAAACAATTTAACCAATTAAAAAATGGGTTATTTGTAAACAAGCCCATAAAACAACACCTACAACCCATGGCAAAGACACGTTTATAGCACTCTTAACATTACAAACTTTTTGAAAATTTTCTTCTTTGCTCATCTTTGATTGAGCATAGTATATTCAATTTTTTTAAATGATAAAAATAAAAAACCACAACAAAAAAAGTATAGATCAATTATAAAGATTAAAAAAAAAATCTATTAAAAAATCACCATTGTAAAACATAAGACAAGCATGAAATTTTTTTATGCAGAACAATTTCCAATGCATCATTACTGTCATTTTAATAATATTGCCTTCCATGCATTCCACTATCTTATCCGAAAATAAAACCATAGCTTCTATGTGATCATATTCTTTTATTATTTAGAACAGATTACTCATAACAAAAATATAGGTTCTATTCGATCATTTTGTTTTATTGTATAGAACACTAGTCAAGAACCTTAAAGGTTAAAAACCTAATAATAATGTATACATTGAGGAATATCGAGTTTGTAATCTCGTTTAAGATTGTAGATTCTGACAGCTTACAATCACACAGTGACGGTCTATTTTATGTTTCCACAGGTGAAAATGTTTAGCGTTCAATGTACCAATGATTTGAGAACTATCAAGATTTTCATCCAAAATGATCTTGAGCTGATTGAAAACACCAACTGAAAAAATTATAGCTTGCATTTTCAAGTTCTTAAGATCATTCACGAAGTTCCTGTCAAAGTGTGCAAGAACGATAGCAACACTGGTAGAGCCATTCTTGCACACTTTGGCAGGAACTTCGCTGCTCTGCAGTTCTTGTTAAAGTGTAGATTTTGAGATTTAGACTATATCTTTTGTAAAAAAATTATTTGTTAAAGACAAGTGAGATCACACAAAAATAATGCATTTCACATTTTAAGAAATTTTACTTGACTATGACTGACTTTTATCCCAAATGAAATGTTTTTCTTTAACTTGTCTTATTTTAAAATGACAATTTGAAATTATCATTAAAATTAATGATTTTATTGAACTTACACTTGTTAATGGCAACTTACTTTGTTATTTTTTTATTTTATATACAAACAGTGAAGGTCTTTTTTTTTTTTTTTTTTTTTTAATTTAACTTACTGAAGGTCTAATTCCTCAATTTATGAAACTTGAAATAAAATAATTTCTACTAAATTTATTATGCTAAGCATCAAACTAACTGTTATCACTAACTATGTCACTAACACCACTTTTTTTAAAATGTCTAAATTCTAAATAGTCTAGTAAAGGTACAAAAAGATTTTTCCATTATTAATTAAAATTTAGATTCTAAGATTCATTTGAACGACTAAATGATGAGAATATTCTTTAGGTAAATCATATTTGAATTAGCTTGATATAGAGAGGAGGGAAGACTTTAAAGAGTTTATGAATAGTTTAAATTTGATAGTTTTATAGTTGTATTTAAGTATTTATATTGTAAACATAATTATTGTTTTTAAATGTATGAGATGGAAGTTAAATTTTTGGATAGGTCATCAAAATTCTTATAAAATTACATATATATTTCAAAACAATGTATACCTTCATGTTTGAAAGACAACTACAAATGGATGACTTACATATAGGATTGACTATCAAATTTAGGTACTAAGTTCAAGTGAAGAGTATAAATTTAACTTCAATCGAAATAAAGTCAATAAAAACTACAAGGTATAATTGAAAAATAAATTGGATGCTCTACCTTCCCAAATTGACCAATTTTCATTGGCATGGACACTTCAAAATCGTTTTAAATCTTGAGGGAAACTATATGGCTAAGTGCTAAGTTGAAGTAGTACTAGGATGATTGACCTCTCGGATAATATGAATGCTTCACCTTTGTAGGTGTCAACTAGATGAAATGAATGTTAAGTGGATAATTCATACTCATGAGATATGAGTTAATGTGAAGCAACACTCATGGAATATAACATTTGTTTAGCAGGAAATTATGGAAATGGATTAAGACTTTAGAAAAATGGGTTAGGATAATTAAATAAATTATTATAATTTATTTACTTAATGGACAAAAGGACATGTGATAGGTGATGTTTGAACAATGTGTAATTTTAAGGTGTTTACAAAACCATCAATTAGACATATAAAAATCTTTTGGAGTGTTGCATATAGACACATTCTAAAAAACTATAGAAAGAAATTTGAGGATATGAGTAAAAAATGAATCCTTGTTGGATATGATGACTCATAAAGAGCAAGGAAAATACCCATCAAATTAGAATACTATGAGGTTAGTTGATCATTGATGACAATTGTTCTCGATGCTCATGAATCAAGAATTGTTGAGGAAGCTATAAAAGAAGAAAATGACAAAGTGTTCTGAATTAGGAAATAGATTTAATTCACCAAAATTAGAGATTAGAGTTGGTACCTTTACTTGCTAATGAAGAAGTCATTCATTGAAAATGGATGTTTAAAACAAAGTTTAAATATTATGTCTCAAAATTAACAAGTACAAAGCAAGACTTGTAGCTACAAGTAACAAACATGATCAAAGTGTGTTGAAGACATTCAAGGATCCATTGTTCCAACCTTGTATAAAGCACATTGAAGTACATCATTTCATTATTTTATATGATGAAATAAAGTTTATGATAGAGTGTTGAAAATATATACTCTATTTCAACACAATATCTAAACATTTATTACATAAAAACACATTTATCATTTTGAAATACAGCAATCCATATATTTTACTATTCCAAAAATCTTTGAATCCTTGAAAAATCTATAAAAAAACTCCAATTTCAATAAAATTAAAATCTAATAATTTTAACTCCAATTTCAATAAAATTAAAATGTAATAATTTTAACTCCAATTCAATAATATTAAAATCTAATAATTTTAAAACTTAGCATTGTTTTTATTGATCTGCACTATCTAACTTTCCAGCTTCAGGACACTTTAATTAAAGAGAAAAACTTATTCAAATGTAATAATGGATACACAACGAGCAATACGTTCAATTATAGGCATGATTTTTATGTAACTCATAAATATGATAAATCCACTCATATGTTCGACCATAGAAAATAGAATTCACTGACTATCCGATCTGAAAAGTGTGATACCTTCTAAGTGCACGAGCTTCGTTTGTTGCCAGTGAGGTGTTAATGGAGGGGCATTCTACGTCTGAGCTCCATTTTAAAGTCCACCCAACACTTTCAGTCACTCCTTTCACTTTCCCCGCTACTCTTGCAATTTTCAAAATGCTTTCTTCGTCGGACATAGTTGCCAATTTCTTGCAATCCTCCATTATTACACCAGCCGCCTTTACACAGCAGGACCCCTTCACATCTGCCAACATTCTACACATTCTATAAAAAATTTCCCCCACACTATTAAACTGGTAATCATGATCCATGCTTAACCTTCCTATCCTGTAAAGATTGTAACCTGCAATTGCCTCACTGGGCTTGCTTGAGCAGTACAGGTTGGCTATTTCTTTGCCTTTTTCAGCAAGATTCTCGATCGCTGCTTTTGCGGTCGCAGGGGACCTAATTGTATTGAAGCCATTTGTGCCTTTTATGTAGGTTTTCGAAGATTTCATCAGCTGCTATGCTAAGTTCAACTGTTTCACTGACATTATTTTCCACGACCTCCATGATATTCCATGCTTGAGAACAAGCTTGAATACCTCTCTTTAACATAATTTTGACCTCGGCCTCGTCATGGGTAAATGCAGAAAGTTCGATGATGACAGCAATTACTGAAATTGCTGTCATTTTCCAAGAGCGCTTGTAAACATCCAACTCTTTTTCCGCTTCTAATCTGTTGTGAAAATCATTTTGGGGCTTCAGACATTTTTCGCCGCAGAAATCTGGAGAAGACTTTTCCCTAAGCAAAGATATCAAGTCAGCACATTGTGTCCCCTCTTCTTCCCCCTTTTGCATCCGCTCCTTTACTTGCCCAATGGACTTTTTGTTGGCTATCCACAATCCAGCAGAATTTTCGCCCTGAATATTTATCAATGCGTTAAAATATCTACTGTAGTCAGAGAATTCTCCCAATCGAATTTCTGATCTATATAAATTGGAAAATTCTTCATATGCTGAACCCATGACGAGTTTGCCGAAATATTTGTTGGAAAACAGCAACTGTGACAATAAACAACAAAATTTGCTAAACATAACGGAATCTGAAGCCAATAAAGCACATGTAATAACTTATCCAATCTCATGACCCTGCACAGCTTTATGATTATTTTTATTAGGCAACTTCTACCAACTTGTCTACGGCCTCTACAGCTACGCATCAACCCCAACAAATGATTTTTCCAAATATCCTCAATTTGAAAATATTGTGAAAAACTCAACCACCTCCATTCCAAACTTTTTGGGTGGTACACCACTTGTGTGATGCATCTCCAGTATATGACAACGGAACCCATCACAATGACCACACAACGGATGAGGGCCTCAATAGCAGATAAACTATCCCAATTCTTTTTCTGTATTCCAAAGACCAATATTTGACAAACCAAAACTCCATTGCAAGCGCTAATGAGTACTGCTACGGATGAGCTTAGAGTTGATCGAGTGATTATATATTGAGGATCGGAAGTGCGAACCACAATCCATGATTTGGTTACTTGTTCTTCCACATTTTCCCATCCAAATTGTGTATGCAAATTCGGAGGGGAGAAAATGGCCCTTATTTTAGAAAAGATAATTGGAGGAATAGTGACCGAAGCGAGGGCAGCAGAACCCAAAATAAGAACCAGAAATATTATTGACACTATTATTACAACGTTTGCCAATTGCATCAAATAAAAATGGCGCAAACCTATTCTGCAATTGTCTATGTAGTGAAATGCTGACTTTTGTGCTTCGTTATATGGTATGTAGAGAAATGCCGACTGAAGCATTTGTGCTTCGTATGAAATCTGGAACAGAAAGATTGAAGAGCTTATGATAAAAGCGGCCATGTCAGACCACAAAGATGCGGAAAGAGGGCGTGCAACTCCTGGTAACAAACACCCCACTAACACACAAACGCTTACTCTCCCACTTAAAACATGAAGCCCATCACTAGCAAAAGTATTTAGCAGTTTACACATTTCCTTTGTTTTTTTGCCATCGTAGTAGTCATCATCATCAGAAAAGTCGAAAGAGATTTGAAGGAGTGCGACAAATTGAAGAGCAAGAGCACCTAGAACCAGAGACTCTGCTGGAATCCAATGCTTCATTTTCCTGAATGCGCTCCACACATCTGCCCCAATCACTATAATTGGAAGGCACCCATATGCAAGTATGCCCACAAGGATGATGCTAGCATAATGCAGCCGGAAGTTTCACCAAGCTCACAACCTTTGATGAAACCGTTGTTAGAAAGAACGTCTTATACCTGCATCTTAGAAGTGAATAGAAACAAAATATTTCACTCTGCTATTTAGAAAATTTGTAGGCCTGAATAATGAAGTCAACAGAAAACCAAGTAAACATTATGTTGTTGGAAGAAATCCAGCCAATTTCAAGGATGTTTCTTAGCTTTGTCACAGGCGCTATTGGAGGGCCAGCGGATTCAAAACCTTAAGAAATTGTTCCACTAAACAATGACACGTGATCAATCTTCAACCCCTGCTTTTTCACTTAACGTGTGTCAGGTGACGATGTCCAATTATTGTACTCATTCACAGGATGGAAATACAAATTAATAATTATTTTGGTACAAGTCTATATATAATCGAAATAGATGGCTATTTATTTTTGGTCTATAAATGGCTTAAATATTATTATATGGACTATCTTGTATTTTATGTAAGATAAATAAGATGTATCTGTTTTAGTCATGAAGGATTTGAATCTATGATCTCTCTTTCAAAAGTAAATATTAGTATGTTCAATATATAAATTATTAATTATATTGGTACAAGTCTAAGAGAGTGGCTAATTCCTAGACAAAAGTTACCTATGTACATGCAAAAACGCATAAAAACATATATACCAGCATACATACATGATAGGATGACGTAGTGCAGGGCCCACAAACAGAGGAGGTAGAATAAACGGTCGGTAACAAACGCCGTTAATTTTAAATTTTGCATTTTGCTGCTTTTTATGTTTTGAAAATGACTGATGGCAGTTTTAGAGCATTTGCCCGCGTACTTCTAGTCTGTGCCAAAAAAGGAGCTTTCGAACAAGGTATGGACGTCCATCTAAACACAATTACTCTGAGATATCAGAGTTGGAAATGCTCTGGTAGACATGTATGCGAGATTTGGAAGCATGTTGCAAGGAAGACAATGTGAGCTTCGGAACACAATATGGGCATCCATCAAACCATAATGAAGCGGGGAGGTATTACTGTTGAAAATTCTTTGGTAAACATGTATGCGAAGTGTGGAAGCATAGACAAGGCATGTGAACTGTTTGACAGGATGCCTCAAACGATGGAGCTTTAACAGGAGCTTTGGAGCGGAGTATGGATATTTGACAAACAGTTCAAATCTCCATCGTTTGACAGGAGCTTTGGAGCGGAGTATGGACATTTGACAAACAGTGGAGCGTAGTATGGACATCCATCATAGGATAAACGATGGAGAAATCTTCCCAAATGTTGAAACTGCAACTGCTCTGGTAGATATATATGTGAAATGTCAACAACAGTTGTAGCGATATCTGAATAGTGTTGGTGTAAGTGAAGTTGATCCTGTGAAATGGCCTGATTCAAAATGGAGATCCCTTAAGGTGCAGTGGGATGAAGCATCAGCAGTCCCTCGACCAGAAAGAGTTACACCAACAAATAGTGGACAACATCCATTGTACAAAAAGCTGCATAGAGAGGATTTCGTGCTCGTCGTGGATGCAAAGCAGTCATAATATCTTCCAAATTTCTTCGTAATGTTGCATATATAATGTCACTTGTAGGATTGAAGGTGATAACAGTCTGATCCAAAGATGGTACACTACGGAGAAGCCTAAATTTTCTAAGGTCCCAAACCTCTGAATTGATGATAACCTGTTTTCAGAAAGGTTATATAGCCAGAAGCACATTTATCACAATGTCATGCAACAAACAGATATCAGTGATTATCCAGATTGCATTTATTAATCTGTTGTAATATAAACTGAATTTTATACCATCTATTTAGTGAAAATCACTACACTATCATGATTTCTGCAGGTAAACATTACAGTTCAACCATTACTTTAGTATCAACCAATAACTTCAAAAGAATTACATCAAATATTAGTGGATAAAAATGACATGAAAACAGTGAATTTCCAGGTTTTATTTTCAGTTTACCCTTATATCAATCTATTTTTATCCACTCGAGGTTATAGAATCTATTAAAATGTATGATTTTCAAGGTCTTTTTGATTTGTGATAAAGTTGTATGAAATAAGATGATAATTTAAGCAATGCAATTATATTTTAAATCAATCTAATAGTTATAACTTGAGATATTGAAATCTAATGATCTTGAGATCTAGGACAAAAGTCACCCACAATTTGGTTTAGATGGTATGATCTTGTCTATTTTGGATTAGATGGTATGATTTTTATGGTTGTGGCATAATGAGTAGTGAAATGGTTTACAAATTTGTATTTTTATAGGTATTGTCCGCAGTAGAAAGTTTCACCGCTTGTAGAGCCAAATTCGTAGATGGGCAAGAGGAGGAGTTTGATATTGTGGCTCTTGCAACTACATATAAAGTAATGCGCCCTCTTGGCTAAAGGTAAAGAAATAATTCCAATCAAAATCCCTCTTTGCTTTTATCTTATTATTTGGATTGGAACTACTACTACTCACAAGATTCATTGTAGTCTTTAAAATCTCATTTTCTTTCTTATCTTGTTTAGGAAAGTGATTTTTTCTTAGAAGATGGGTTGTCCAAGATGCACTTTCTACATGAATCGAAGGGAAAAATAAATTTGTGGGATTCACAAAAAAGGGCTTGCAACAAATACCCAAGCTTTGTGGGAACATTTAAATACATGTCTAATATTATTGGTCTCAAACATATTCATGGTTGTAATGCTATTTATTTTCATTGTATTGATCTTACTACATACTCCATTCATCCCAAATGGGCCTATCTACACATTTCATGTGAATAGAACACTGCATCACCTTGCTAATTGGTACAATTCAAATTAATTTCTTGTGCACTCTCTATATAAATGTCATTGGTCATGACTTGAAGGTGGTTATTTTTTTATAGCTCTAAAAGATTATTTTTTGTTAATATTGGTGAAGTTTACTAGCACATTGTGAAGAGCATTGTATCACAAATCAACTCAAAATATCATTTAATTTATTCATTGGTTGTGTTTTTGATTCATTAAAGGTTGAGGTCTCATGTTGTAATCCCTTGAGGCAAGATAGTGAATGTAATTATATGGATCCGGTTTTGCATTTCCATTTTATCATTGCACATAGTGCACATGCTCCTTCCTCAACTTATCAAGAGAAGGAAGAATCTCTTAAGTCAATACATTATCTATTATCGTTCTTCTAAACCATTTGTCACCATCCCCCTCCATCATAAAAAGTTCCCAAAAACATTATCCCTATCACTCCTCCATCCTATAAATTCATTTTTAGTGCCTATGTCCTATAATCTACCATCACATCTCCCCCTCCTACTAAGTCCATTTTGGGTCCTTCTATCTCTTCCAACCTACCACTCCATATCTCCCTCCTTCCCTCTCTCCCTCTCTCACACACACAACCTCTATCCACCTCGACCTCCCTCTCTCTGTAACTCTCTCTATACCTACCCCTCCTATCCTACCTCTATCTATCTCCCTCCTTGCCTATTTCTCTCCCTCCCTCTATCGCTCCCACCTTACCACTCTCTATCTCCCTCCTTCCCTCTTTCTCTCCCTCCCTCTATATGTCCCACCCTTCCACTTCCTATCTCCCTCCTTCCCCCTACCTCCCTCTCTCCCTCACACACACATACAACCTCTCTCCACCTACCCCTCCATCCATCCATCCCTAACTCTCTTTGTACCTATCCCTTCCACCCTACCACTTCCTATCTCCCTCCTTCCCTCTTTCTCTCCCTCCTTCTATCCCTCCCACCCTACCACTCGCTATCTCTCTCCTTCCCTCTTTCTCTCCCTTCCTCTATCCCTCCAACCCTACCACTTCCTATCTCCCTCCTCGCCCCTCCCTCTCTCCTTCCCTCTCTCCCTCCCTCTCTCCCTCCCTCTCTCCTTCCCTCTATTATGATCTAGTGATAACTAATTTTCAAACCTATCTTGGTAAAATAGTTTATGCCACTCAAATAGTTTATGCCTCCAATTCTACATTTCTATTTGCCCATTGCACATAGTGCACATGCTCCTTCCTCAACTTCTCAAGAGAAAGAAGAATCTCTTCAGTCAATACATTATCTATCCCATTCATTTTGGTATGCTTTTTTTCAAATATTTTTAGAAAAAGCACAATCATACAACCCATTGAGCTTTCCACCATTGAATTTTGAACAAGAACAATAAAAAACTTACAACCCACTGTGTTTTGTAACATGCAATTAATTTATTTTTCTATCATATGAGGAATTGAAACATAATTTTTACTTTAATAGTTGTGATAAAATTTTAAGGATCCTTTCATTACATTCATACTCTCTAAATAAGAAAAAGGTTTTCAAATGTTACAATAATTACAAGTTGGAAAATGCTAGGTGTTATGAAACCTGCAACCCACATAGTGTTGTAAAACTCTCTACACATAACAACCCAATTTGTTAGTCACCTTTCAAGTCAATTTGATTAGTTTTATGTATCCCACACCTACAACTCCTTCCCTATATCTCCACCCTTGAGCTTAGAACAAGAACAACCATATCACTCACAACCTACTGTGTTTTCCAACCTGCAATTATATTTGCAATAGTTGGAAGTGTTGAAATTGTATCAAAACAATTTGAAAGAATAAAATTTTCCAACCTGTGATTAAGTTCAATTTCTTCATATGATTGAGAAAAAACGCTCAAAATAATTACAGGTTGGAAAACACTGTGGGTTTTGAGTTATTTCATTTTGTACATTCAAATCTAAGTGGTCAAGAGCAAGGGGGGATTTTTAGGTGGGGGATACATAAAACTAGCCATATTAACCCGAGGGGTGACTAACCAGTTGGGTTGTTACCTATAGAGGGTTTTAAAGCAACATGTGGATTGCAGGTTTCATAACACCCAGTGTTTTCCAACCTGCAATTGTTTTAAGGGTGCTGGCAAGAAGTTGAGTCCACTTTTTGGCCAAAAAGTGGAACTGTTTTCTCTGATTTTCAGAGTTTGACACATTTGACCTTAAAATTTGAAGCACTTAGAGATGAAATATTCAAACAAGTCACTAATCATAAAATTTAGTACTCGGAGTCTAGTTTCCAAATATGTAATTTATTTCAATACCCACATTGTACAAATTGAGTTTCAATAGGCTTTTGTAAAAATCACTATTAAAAAGTCATTTTTTTTACCATACCATGCACGTGTACGACATCGATATTTTGACTTAAATTATCATATTTTTCTAAATCCTTTTGGGAAAAGACTTGTGACTCACTGAAGCGTGCCTTGGATATTTTTTTGTAATTTTTTATTGAATATTTTTTTTTTTGTTAATTTTTTATCAAGCATATTTGACGTTTAAAAAAATCGTCGTGTACGACACGCATAAGATGACCTAAAGTTATCATTTTTTTCATTTTTTTTTTAAATTGAAAATAATTGTCTGAAGTTTGCCCTTGTGCAATCCGTTCGTCAAAATGTTATGTTGATCAAAAGTTATTAAAATAGTAAAAAACATTGATATTTAAAGTTTATGGACCAATTTCATCAGAAATTAATTGAAAAATAGAAAAAAAAATCCAATTGTAAAAAAAAATTACATATTTGAAATCTGCATTGTCTCATCTAAAATGGGTTTTAATTTCGTTAAAAAATTCTGCAAAAAAGGTCGTCAGCCATATGTCCAAACTCGATTTTTTCCCCTAACATTGTTAGAACCTTCAAGTTGCAGGTCAAACCAGCTTGAAGGCCTAGGCTCGAACTCCCAACGCTTTTCCCGAACCAAAATCCAAAGCAAAAACCCGACCACAAGGCCAAAAAAAATTCAAATTAAAAAAAACGGGATCCCAATTTATAATCGGGATCCCGTATTTAAAGATACGGGATCCCGTTTTAAACTCGAGATCCCATTTCTCTGTCAACTGTGTTTTTTTAAATACTGTCAATTTTTATTGTGAAGTTTGCAACTTCACATGTACGGCCAAGAACAGTAAAATTGCTCTATTTTTTTCATTGAGCATTTTTTTTACAGGTGGTGACTTGCTTTTTTGATAATTTTTTTCAAAGGAGGCATGAAGAAATTAGTTTTGAAGTAGAATTGTGCAAGTTTTCTACTTGTTTTGAGGAACACAAGAGGAAGAATTCAGTCCCTTTAGGTCTTCAACTTCCAATTTGAATCAGATTTTTTGAAGAATTTCACTATTTACATTCATTTGTGCTTGAGAATTTTATAATCATGGGAAATAAATTTCGTAATAAGAGGAGGAAGACATTGACTCCTGAAGAAATTGAAGCAAACAAACAAAAGGAGAGACAGAGACAAAGAGAAAGAAGAATGAGAATTAAATCAATGAATGATGGGGGAGCATCCAATTCCACAACTATTGAAGATGCAAACATAGAGGAGACCATGGTTGCAGATGAAGCGAATTTGCAAGAAGTCAATTTGGAGAAGAATATGATTATACAATCAAGTCCTACTATGTCTTCAAATCCCTCTTTCAATGCTATGGATAATGTTTCAATATGCACAAATCCAGGTACGTCTTCAAATCCACATGTTAGTGAATTTGTAAATTCGTATGTAGAAATTTTACAAGATGCTGGACTTAAGGATGTTGACATTGGTAATATTCAGAGAGATGAAACTTTTATAGAACTTGTTGAAAATGATAGTGAGAATGATCCTTTTGTTGAAAATAAAATTGAGAATAATCCTGTTATTGAAAATAAAATAAAAAACCGTTTTGTGGATGTAAATGAAAATGAAAACCGTTTTGTTGATGTAAATGAAAATGAAAACCATTTTGTTGATGAAAATGAAGATGAAAATGTAAATCGTTTTGAAGTTGAAAATGAAAATGAAAATGAAAATGAAAATGAAATTGAAGATGAAAATGAAGATGAAAATGTAAATCATTTTGAAGTTGAAAATAAAAATGAAATTGAAGATGAAAATCTAGAATGTGATGTTGAATTTAATGTAAATACTTTTTTTTAAATTGAAAGTGGAGTTTTTGATAATCTTCCTGGTCAAATTTCTTGGAGGTAGATAAGAACGCATGCAAATAAAATATACAATGAATTCTTTTATCGTAAAAAACTTACAATTCAATGTCAACTAATGATGCAATTGATGAGAATGCAAAAAATGATGAAAATAATGAAAAGGTTAGGCTTTTTTGTTAAACCAAAAAGAAAAGATCAATCATTGAAACATGCTATGTGTACTGTTGCTAGTGCCATTCAATCGATTGGAAAAAATAGTCGATCTGCAGCAAGAAGAGCTATAACAACTGCTATCGTTAATAAAGCAACTTTGAATAAAAGAATGGTAAGAAATATTAGTGAATTTTTAAAAATACATCCTAAAACATTGCTAAGAGCGGCAAAAAGAAGAATAATTATAGAAAATGATCATATCAACCAATGTTGGAGTTTCAGTGGTCGACTTCCGAGGTCTGATATGAAATTGAATGTTGAACTTAAATCTTTGATTGAAAAATATTGGCATGAAAATACTAGGGTTTCATCTAATGCTAGAGATGTTTTAAAATTAAGGGTGGGGTCCAAAGTTCGTGATCCTCACCCAGAACACTTATTAGATACAACACAAACTGAATTTTATAGAAAATTTTGTGGTGATTTAGTGTTACTCGATAATATTAAAACAAGTCAAAGGTCTTTTGAAAAATGTAAACCGTGGTATGTAAAAATTAATAAGCAATGAGTATCTTGTTGTTGTAAAACACATGTTCAATTTCGTTATTTTTATGATTTTTTCGATATATACGTTGTACCTTGCATACTAACATGATTATATGGGAATGCGGTATTAATATGCCACCTAAAGCAATGAGGGAATTTATTTCAAGTTTGTTTTGTGAAAGATCTAATGGTAAATTGTTTTATTTAAGTTCTTGTATTTCTAGACAATGCATTGACTGTGGAAACCTTTCATTCTTAGGAATTTGTATGCATGAAAGTGTTGATAATGATTTTGGACAACAATTAGTAGAAGTTAAAAGATTTAAGAATGTTCACTATTCTTTAAAAGATGCAAAAATAGGAAAGCGTTGTGATTTAGTTACAGAAAAAGTTAGTGTGCATGCATTCATGAGTGAATTTAAGAATAAGATAGTACCAAAATATATCATGCACTCTCAACATGCTTGATGGCTTGATGGCCAATTTCGCGCATGTAGAAACACATTTCCAATTGGTACTATACTTTCAGTGGTTGATTTTGCATAAAATTATACTCGAGCTCCACAAGAGGAAATTCAATCACAGTATTATAATTCAGTGCAAGTAGCTATGTTTGTCCATATTGTTTATAGACGTGCAAATAATAGCACTGAGGATGATAGAAAAGTTCTGAGGGAGTATCATTTTTATTTGAGTGACAACCAATTACACTCATCAGATTTTGTTCAATATTGTTTCAGTATATTTTACAAAAATTTAAGAGAAAGAGAAATCCATATGAAAGAACACCTCATATGGTCAGATAATTGTACGGGGCAATTCAAAAATGCTCGAATGTTCTATTGGTTAAGTAGGATTCACAAAGAACTTAATGTCCAACATATATGGAGTTTTTTGAAGCTAGGCATGGTAAAGGAGAACATGATGGAGTTGGTGCATGTGTCAAAAGAATTCTTGCTAGAAAACAATTAAAATTTGAAGATGCAGTAAAATTTCAAGATGCACGTGGGATTGTCGATTGGTGTAATACAATATTATCTACACCTGGTTTGAGTGAGTACTCTAGAGTTCATCGATTCTTTTGGTTGGTTGAAGAAGATAACATTGTACCTAGAGTTGACTGTGAGACAATTAGTGGATCTACTAAATGGGATTCATTTAGGAGTTCGACAGCAAGCACATGGACTATCTGGACAAGGGAGCTTGCATGTTTTTGCCAGTTTTGCATCTCAGGAGATTGGGAAGCATGTGAAAATATAGAATGGGTTGAAAAGTGGGAACAAAGATCATTGACACCTTCACAAGCACATGATCAATATGAAAGAACTATTGAAGAAAATGATCAAGTGTTTGCATCTGAAGACTATGACCGTGTTTCAAACCTTGTACAAGAAGGTAATTTAAGTCAATTTATTTCATTTAATTTCACTTTATTAAGTTATTTTGTAATACTAATTTTTTTATATTGATATGCGCAAGTTATTAAATCAATTTTTGTTTGCAGGACATGTGTATGTTGTTGCTGCACCTGAGGGGAATGAAGAGCAAACAGAATATTGGTTGGCTCGTTGTGTGGAGAGTAAACATAAGTTAATATCACCTCGAGAAGATGATGATGGCTATCATTATCCAACAGGTACCATGATCCCCTTAAGACATCCCCTTAAGCAAATTTTGATAACAACTTTTTGATCCCCTTAAACAATATTTTAGAACAAGTTTTTCATCTCATTAAGAAATATTTGAGAACTTATATGATGATTTTTTTCATATTTTCCAATAGGATCGGTTGTGGTTGTTGGCACTTGGCTACGAAAATACCTAGCAAGGAAGAATGGTCTACCTGCATTCGAAGATTATGAACTGCATAAAAAAATTATACATTATTCACATTTGGTGGTGGCAACAAATATAAAACTAGATCGGTATCGCGGAAGACCTGCAAATAAAGTGTTATGGACAATTTCTATGGAAGAGCATGAGACAATCATAGATGCATTACAAAAAAGAGAGGATGCATATGGTAAAATGGAATAAGTAAATATAGGTAAATATAGTTTAAGTTTTATATTATCTTTTTAAATAGAGGTAATTATTAGTAAAAATATATTTAAATACATGTTTTGATTACATATTGATATTGCTTGTACATTAATAGTTTAAATTGATTTATTATCCTTTTTTTGTATCCTTAAGCCATCATTGCATTGATCTCATACTTTGAAAAAAAAAGGAGAGGATGCATGGATTCAACCTACACACATGTGGAATACTTTTAAATGCAGGTACTTGAGTTGTGTACATATAGTTAGTTTTATATAAATTAAATTATGTATGTTTTGATGATTTCATTGATATTTCTTGTACCTTTTTGATATTAGGTGGTGTGAAGACCTAGTACATTCTGGGCATGAGTTTGAGATGTTCTTGAGATGGCATATCCAAATTTTGTAAACATTGTTTTGAGATGACATATATGTACATATATGTCCTTGTATGTCTTCAAATCACTAAATTTCATGCATACATTATTGTTAAATCAATTATATCTTTAAGATGTTGTATTATGACCCCTTAAGACATTCCCTTAAGACATTGTATTGTGACCCCTTAAGACATTGTATTATGACCCCTTAAGACATTGTATTATGACCCCTTAAGGCATCCCCTTGAGACATTGTATTATGAACCATTAATACATTGTATTATGAACCCTTAATACATTCTATTATGAACCCTTAAGACATCCCCTTAATACGTTCTATTATGAACCCTTAAGACATCCTTTTAAGGCGTTCTATTATTAACCCTTAAGACATCCCCTAAAGACATCATAAATTATGATTTATTGACTAATTATTGATTGACGTGAATTGAATAAGTTCATTGACTAATTATAGCTAATTATTGAATGTACATATCATGTATGAGATCACTAGATTTGTAAACTATAAATATTAAAATGTCCTATTAATTTCATATTTATATTTAATTTCACATTAATGTCCTATATTAATATCTTGACTATGAACATAAAATGCATAAATGTATATGTGTAAATTAAAATTTCAAACAATAATAAAGTCCATAATTTATGTAAATATATTAAGTGCATGAAAAAAATTCCATCATAGTACAACCCATGAACTAAAGTCCAACTAAGTACTCAAGAACCATGAATTATAAAGTCCAATAGAGTACATGAAAAACCAAAAATATAGTCCACAAAATAAACAAATATAACCTACAAAATCATGTTTCTAGGTCATGTATTGTCTCTATAATCAAGAGACCTCTTTGTGCCATGCGGACTATGCAGATGACCTGAAACACTATGTACAAGAGAAAGATGAAATCATATGTAAGACAATGAAAAACAATTTAATGAAAATTTAATTTATAATTCATCATATTAAAATTAAATTACCATCATATCTGGGTTTGGATGCTCTACTACACCTGAAGCAACCTCTACATTATCTGAATCAATCTACACAAACAAAACAAAAAAAGTTGAAATTAGATGCACAAGTCTACAATTAAAAATAATTTAATTGAAATTAATTTATAATTTATCATATTTTAATTGTACCATATCCATAGGTTGTGCACCCTCTTCTACAGGACATGTTTGTATATTCTCAACTACTAGATGTGTCACATGCTATAAAAGAAAAAGAATTTAAAACATGTATTAGCTCAAATTATATTAATATTCAATTTGAAATTTAAAATTATTTAGTTATATATTCACAATATATAATTTATAATTGAATTTAAATAAATAAAAAATTTAAATTACCATTTGATCTGGAGCCTGCTCCACATGCCCTCCTGGAGGTGTAACTATGTCTGGGTCAGGGATGAAAGTCGCACTAACAAAGTCCTACAAGATCAAAGTTAAAGCATGTACATACTTGAATTAGGTAAATATATATATATATTCAAGTTTGCACATTTTGTGTAGAAATTTATTTAAACAACCTGAAAATCAGAGGCCTCACGAGTAACCGTAGAATCTAATGTTTCCCTGATGCCCATTTTGATTGTGGTATCAACCTAGACAGACATGTAGATGTAACACAAGCTTATAATATTTTCAAGTGTACATGCACATTTCATATATATAGTGAATTAAAAATTCATAATTGTAACTATACTAATGTAAGTTAAACAAATTACAATATAAATGTTCCTACCCCTGGTCTATGATGGCTGATAGTGGAGGAGTGCTCGACAACCCCTCGGGTGGAATCGACGTGGAAGCCGATTGACTCGCCTAAACCAACATTAATATTTCAAACATATATGTTATTCTATTATAAATTTAAAACTCAAGTTAAAAATCATTTCATTTAAAATTTAAAAAATTGAAATCAAAATACCCCATAAGGGTTGCCGATTAGGACTGGTGTCGATGTATGTACTCGTGGAACGAATGATTGCCCCATCGTTACTATAGTCTGTACACCAAACAGTTTGATTGTTAAAATGTATTGCAAACTTTACTTTGATATATACATTCATCAAAATTCTTATAAAATGAACGTGTAGATGCATATTTATACCTGTGTACCGGTGTCCTCAGGATGTTTGCCTCTTGTAAGAAACTCTACAAATGAACTGATGTGACCAAATGAACCACCAGAATCTCCATGTCCACCCGAACTAGGTGTGGCCTGATCAGGTCCATAGCATAGTTGATGGCAACTGGTACATACATGTGGGACAGGCCTCGACACTCCTGGAGTGGTACTCGGACCAGCTCCATAGAACACTCCTCCATCATCATCTTTATGCTCCCCACCCACTATCGCAGAAGCATGCTGATCAAGGTCTCCTGCGAGTGTACTAAGGGAACCTAATGTCAAGACCATAGATCAATGATGCATAGGTGCAAGAACGGGAGGACCAGGAGCAACAACAAGGGATTGTGCATGCACAGGGCATTGGGGATCAACCCTCACCCCTAACCTCTATTGTGGCATTCCACCACCAACACCCTGAAATGATTTAAAATCAAAATAATTGGGCTTGTGCCCCATAACAAACTCTACATATAATTTCCTCAAAAAATACAATGGGAACTCCCAATTAGCATGTGGGGGACTATCAAAAAACATATACCATCAATCCCAAAAATGTGCACTCATCTGTGGATGTATGTACCACCTCATGGATATTCTAGATTTGTTGGAAGGAATGGGTTATCGAGTAATAGGGTCGAGAAAGTAGGGGGCTAGGTGGGCTTTCGTTATTTTAAGGTCTAATATTTCTTTATAAGAGAGACCATCAAAATAAAATTGTCTCATTTGTTCTTTGTCTCATCTATGCCTATCTAGATCAAAATCAATGGTCTTGATGGCATCCACAACGTTTTGCATTGCAAATGCAAAACGTCTAACATGGGGTGGAATCAATGCTTGACTCTGCATAGCATTGATTTGATTATGTATTGATCAAACCTAATCATTTATGTGTTCTCTTAAGCGAGCCTCATCAGATGCAATAGGTTGTGGAGGGGGAGGTGGAGGTGGAGGTGGAGGTGGAGGGGGAGGTGAAGGTGGCTGAGCTGGTGGATTGATGATATCATCAATATTAAAATCATCCATGATATGATATATAAGTGTGCACCTGCATTAAATTATACTAAATTAACATACAAACTTAAAAAATTACAAGAAATAGTTAAATTTGAAACACACATGCAAATTTGTTTAAATATGATACATGCATACATATATTAAGATCATATAAAATTGAAACACACATATACATTGATTGAACTTCGTCAAGTAAACTATGTACATACATTTAAAATAAAAAAATACCATGCATTTAACATACATTTAAAATAAAAAATACCATGCATAATTTGCATGCATACATCATTAAAGTAAACTATGTACATACAAATTTCAAAATTTAACAACTATATGTGCAATTTTAATACATGTGTACATAGTAAACAATAAAATTGAAACATTCACAAAAAGCTCATTTTATGTCTAACGCATGTATATATATCCATCTAGAACCATCCATCTAAAAATATCCATCTAGAACCAAAATCATAAATTCACGTCACACACAAAATATCCATCGTTCACCAAATTCATCACACAAAATATCCATCGTTCACCAAATTCATAAATTCATAACTATTTAAGATCATTGTCTTAATTTAAAAACTATTGTGGCTTTCTACTGCATCTCTTCATTTATTTGCGTTTTTCCTTTTCAGAATCAGAAGTTCTCCTCTCCTCTAGCCATTGTCGATGCTCATCTAAGATCCCATCCATAGCCCTGACAGCATCAACAATGGTTTGCATCCTAGATGCAATCATCCTCACAGGTGGTGCGACAAATTCTTCATTTTGAATAATGTTAATTTGATCTTGGATGGTTCTAACATTGGAATTGATCGTGCTTGCAAACGAGAACCATCAATTTCAGGTGGTGGAGGTGGGGGGTTATGAGGTGGAGTGGGTGGAGGTGGAGGTGAAGGTGGTGGAGATGGAGGGCGTGGAGGTTGATTGTGGATATTATTGAATCGATCCATGTGATATCTAGAAGATATGAGTGAACCTGCATTAGATTTGTAATTTCAAAATGTAAGATACATGTTTAGGATTTATACCCTTAAACCATTCAATATAAATGGCCTAATTGAATACATATGATAAAATAAACTTTTAAGCCTCATTTATGTCTAAGGCAAGTTACTTGAATGAAAATACAATTAACTATTAATATTAGACAATTTATTTATGTTATAGGGTTTATGGTTTAGAGTTTAACATAGATCCCCTTAAGCCATCCTACCACCCTAAACCGTAAATTAATCAACCTAGATCATGAGAAAATAGCATGGCTTAAGGGAATCAAATTTGGTGGAGTTGCCTAAGGCAACCAAATTTGATTTTAAGGTCCTAAGACAAAATGAATGCTCTAGTGAAGAACATTTTCTTGTGGAACAATTGATTGAGATAGGTCTTGTTTCAAATATCATTCATATTATAATCTTGCACAATCTTGTTATTGTTAAATTTGGTTCCCTAGTTTATGAATATTTTTTTATTTTATGAATAGATTGACTATTTCCATAATAGAAACACATAATTATGTGTGATTAAGATTGAGTTTGATGTATATTTTAACTGGATGTTTTTTTAATTGAATATAAGATTATTTTATTTAATATTTTTTCATTAATATTGAACTCACTTAAATGAATTTTATGATATAAAACATGTATAATATAAAATTAGTTAATGTTGAATTGAAAGTATTTTATGTTAGATTGTTTGTAATTAAAAGAACCTAAAAGAACTTAGACAAAATGAATGCTTTAGTGAAGAACATTTTCTTGTGGAACAGTTGATTGAGATAGGTCTTGTTTCAACTCACCAACCTAGATCATGAAATATCATTCATATTATAATCTTGCACAATCTTGTTATTGTTAAATTTGGTTGCCTTGGGCAACTTCACCAAATTTTAAGAAATTATTTGATCCCATTAAGAAATGTCATATTAGGACCCCTTAAGACATCGATTTACGATCTAGGGTGATAGAATGGCTTAAGGGGATCTATGTCTAGTGAGGTCCTAGGACAAAATAACATGGCTTAAGGGAATCAAATTTGGTGAAGTTGCCTAAGGCAACCAAATTTGATTTTAAGGTCCTAAGACAAAATGAATGCTTTAGTGAAGAACATTTTCTTGTGGAACAATTGATTGAGATAGGTCTTGTTTCAAATATCTTCCATATTATAATCTTACACAATCTTGTTATTGTTAAATTTGGTTGCCTTGGGCAACTTCACCAAATTTTAAAAACTTCTTTCATCCCATTAAGAAATGTCATATTAGGACCCCTTAAGACATTGATTTACGATTTAGGGTGATAGGATGGTTTGAAGAGATCTATGTCTAGTGAGGTCCTAGGACAAAATGGCATGGCTCAAGTGAATAAAATTTGGTGAAAAAATGATGTCTTTAGCCTGTTTAGGGTTTATAGTTTTGAGTTTAGGGTTTACGGTAATACGATGGCTTAAGGGGATCTTTGTAGTAAGGTTCTACTACAAAATGACATGGCTTAAGGGAATCAAATTTGGCTTAAGGGGATCTTTGTAGTAAGGTTCTACGACAAAATGACATGGCTTAAGGGAATCTAATTTGGTGGAGTTGCCTAAGGCAACCAAATTTGATTATAAGGTCCTAAGACAAAATGGATGCTTTAGTGTTGAGGGTTTAGATTTTAGAGTTCGGGCTTAGGGTTTAACGAACTTAGGGTGAAGTTTGGGTGGCCCTTGGAATAATGGACTTGCAAGTTAGTGCCTAGTTTATGAATATTTTTTTATTTTATGAATAGATTGACTATTTCCATAATAGAAACACATAATTGTGTGTGATTAAGATTGAGTTTGATGTATATTTTAACTGGATGTTTTTTTAGTTGAATATAAGATTATTTTATTTAATATTTTTTTCATTAATATTGAACTCACTTAAATGAATTTTATGATATAAAACATGTATAATATAAAATTAGTTAATGTTGAATTGAAAGTATTTTATTTTAGATTGTTTGTAATTGAAAGATCCTAAAAGAACTTAGAAAATAAAAATATTTAGATTATTTAGTGTCTAGGTAACTAGTGCAAAAATTTAAATCCTAAACCAATACTGTAACACCCCTCTGTTTTGCTCTAATGTTAGATTAAGATGCTTTATTATTTGATCGTTTCTTTTTTTAGCAATACAAACTATGTGTGTTAAGAGATGTAATTTCCTTGATGTTATACTTGACGTGATTTGATTAAGAATAAGGTTGGTTTATTATGACATGAGTATTGCTTATGGATTTTATTAATGATGGAAGTGTCAGTTTGGTGATATTGTATTGGTGAAGTTGACATGATTGCATCACTCGCTTGCGAGCGCCCTGCGATTCTGTGATTTCCTCTTCACGGTGTGTTTTATGATGATTTTGTATGCATGTGCTATTGATGTCTTGGATACGGGTTTGCAGGTACAAGACATCGACTCCACCTGGCTTCACAGGTTTGAGCATGTCGACCCAACGGTATGATGATTGGGAGATAGTAGCTAGGTTACCTGTGTCAGGTCTACACCCTAGCCATAGTGTGTCGTCAGTTGAGTTTGTTGTGTCTTTGGTGCTTGTTTTAATATTATTTAATTCAGAAGGGCTCTTGAGTATGGAAATAAATGCTTAGAGTTATTGCTTTATATAGTGTTGATATTTATTTAAATTCAAATTATACATTGTGATAGAAGTTTTTATTTAAGTTGATTAATTAAATTTGACTTATTTAATTAATTAAATTCAACCCAAGGGTTGAATTTATTTATTAAATAATTAAAATTAATTAATTGAATTTGGTTATTTAGAAAGTTGTATAGTAGAATTTAATTGCATATTGGAATTTAATTTCAATTAGTGGTAATTAAATTTGTATATGGAATTAAATTAGTATTTGGTAATTAAATTAGTTTTTGGATTTAAATTAGTATTTAGAATTATTAAAATAAATGAAAATTAATTCATTTTGGAATTTAAATTTGAATTGGAAGTTACTAAATTTATTTTGGAATTAAATTGTAATTAGAAATTATTTTAACATGCAAAAGAGGGCTTTGAGAAAAGATCTGGTTGTGAAGAAGATATTTGGAATGTGTCATGTGTGTGAGAGGAGGGAATTAATTACAGTTGGTTGAGAAATTATATGGAGAGAGAGATAATTCGATTGAAAGGAAAGAAAGAAGTTTCTTCACGGGAGGTTTTTGGAGAGGAAGAATATATTATATTCATGAGAGGTTTTGGTTAAAAATTGAGAAGGAAAGAGGGGTTCTCAGGTATTCTGTGGCTTTTGTATATATTTTCATGTTCCTGGAAGTGGTAATGCTAGGGAAAAAGTTTTGGAAATTGATCTCTGAAGAGGGGGTTGTGCTCCAACCTTCGAGTTTCTTCAAGCTTCAGGAAAATAGGTTCTTTCAATTTATTTTATTGTTTGTGAAAGATTGTCTACACAAAAGTTAGTTTTGTAGAAGCTTTGCTTAAATTGGTAATTGAAACTGAAAGATTGCCTGTGCAAGAAGTTTTCTGTGTTTTGTTTGTAGAAGCTTTAAATTGTTTCAAGTCTTTGTAAGGCTTCTTTATTGTTGAAAAATTGTGAAATAACTCAGAAGAAATCAATCTATGATTTAAGAATTTAGTTTTAGTTTTTGAAAGCCTCTGTGTAAATTTAGAAGAAATGAATTTTTGTAATCTTCTATGATTTGTTAAAATCTGCCTGTAGAAGTTGTGTTAAATTTGATTATGAGGAAGTCTGTGTAATTTTCCTTTTATAAGATTGAAATCAAAATCCCTCTCATAAATTTGGAAAAACAGTTATAGTAATTGTGAAAATTCCCCTAAAGAAAAATTGGTTGTAGTTAAAAAATTTCTATAGATGATTTTTTTCAAAAGAATTTCCCCAATTTTATTCATTATAAAAATTCCATAAATATATATAATATATATATTAAGTTATTGATAAATTATATTCTTTTAAAATTTTGTTTAATCGTCGTACGGCGACCTGTTGAATGCACATGGTTCATTTTTTTTTCGTATGAGGTTTTGGTTTATTTAATATAAGCATTAGTGTTTGTGATTGGGGGAGGCGGGTGAAATACCGCCGCCGCACCCCCCTAAGGGAGGTGGACGGTGGTATTTCCACCGCCCATCCCATTCATGGGGAGCGCTGGACTTACCACAGTCCGCCCCCATTACTGTGGGGTGCGGCTGTGGTAAGCCAGCCGACCCCCCCTCCTTTACTATATATTTCTTAAACCTGCGGTTTTACTTCCAATGGAATTTGATTCGAATTTTATAAATTAGCTTTTCATTAATTTGTTTTTTCATTAATTCGTCTTTTATTAATAAATTCATTTGTTTTATAATTTCGGATTTGATAGGTTATCAAATGTAACATATATTATGAATACATATTGTGTATATATATAGTATATATATATATATATACTTGTTATATATATATATATATATTATTGTTTTAGTTTTAAATGAAGAGATATTTATTGATAATGGAAATTTATTTAAGTATATTTAATATAGATATACTTTATGGATATATTTTAATTAGATTTTATGTTATTTTAGTTTTAAATTGTTGCAATGCAATTAGGAGATATAAAAAGAAGAATAATTTATTTGCATCCCTTGGTCTATTAGGGAAATGGGTATTTAAGTAAATAGAGAAAATCGATGTTTTTCATAAATGTAATTGTGGAAAGAGATATTTAATTATATAATATATTCTTTTGTAGGAACCGATGTTTTATCACCTAAAATTGAGGAAATTGTTATTTTGGATTATTAGATAAAAGTAGAATTTTCTTCTTGAGAATAAGAGAGACTTCTTAAAATAAATTCATTGATTTTTGTATTGTTATTTTAATAGAATGAATGCATGCACTTAATGAATGATTAGAATAAGTTAATTGCATGATTTATTCTATTATGGAAAAAATAGATATTGTATTAAATGAAATTGTGGAGATAGGTGTATTATTTAAATGATGTAGTCCGTTTGAGGAAATAGATGTTTTTATTATTTTAAATGGAGAAATTGGAATAATATATGGAACGATGTTCTTATAGTTTTTTAAGTTAAATTGAGATATTTGAAGTGTCGGTTAGTTAATTAGTTGAATTTTCTCCTTCGCCTTTATAAGGATTCTTATTAAATTAGAAAAAATTGTGTAACTTGTCTTTTTATTCCTTCTTATCACTGAATGTAAATGGATTTAGTAAATCCAAATCTAAGATTTAATTATCGTATTGATTGCTTATGCGACTCTTCTAGTTACAATTAGAGGAAATGAATATTTAATTAAGTGTATTGCGAGAATAGGTATTTAAAAGATATATATACAATATGTTAGAAGAAACAAAAGTTTTATTATTTTAAATTGAGGAAATAGGGGAAATGGTTAGTGTGATGTTTATCTCTGTTTGGAAGAGCCTTTTTAATTAATTACTTAAATTGGGATATTGTGTGGTGCGAATTATTATAAGTTATTTCGTTGACTGTATGCAAGTTTGTGATAAATTAGAATATTGTAAACATTAAACTATTATGCCTTTATGATGTGCTTGAGATATCTTATGTGGTATTTAGGGGTAATTGAAAAGAGGTATTAGATAAGTTTTGTAAGCCTTCCTGTTGGAGTATGTTAACTTTGTGAGTTATCATTTCATGGTCTTTCGTTTTGTAGTTCTCTACGGTAGTAAGGTTTTTTGTTTTCAGTGAGTCACCCGATTTCCACAAACGGGGAATGGTTTGATCTTCTTTGCATGGATTGTCAGATAGTTTGTACCTCCTTAGTTTGGAGTGGTGATGAATCTCATGATAACCATAGGAGGGTGAAGCTCAATGGGGGCCGAGATCTTGAATGATCTGACGGGTAACTCATGTATCTTGAGTGGCTTTCTCCTAGGTTAGTACTATGTTTAGGATACTGGTGAGCCATACTGTAAAACTCAGATAGCAATGAAATATTTGAGTTAGTATTGTTCTTTTGGTGGTTTTGTTTAGTGTCGAGTCAGCCTGTGACTAGAGGTTGTAGGGATTGTCCTTGTATCTGTGTTACTATCTCCTAGCATGGGGGGTGGGCCTTCGGGTACCACTTGGTTGGGAGGAACGTCCGCCCTACACCGTTGGGTCCCCCTTTGATTTGCAGATTACGTGCGAGGTTTTCCAATGGAGAGCTCACAATGGTTTCATTCTTTAGTTTAAGCTTTCTTGTTACTTCAGTTTAACTCTTGTAATTATTATACTCCTCATTTGTTTTTGATGTGGAATCTTGTAATTGTAATAGTTAGTTTTGATCTACCTCATTCCGGGAATGAGTATTGTAATCTACTTTTAAGTTAATGTAATCTTAATCTTATTATTCTATTCTTAGTGTTAGTATCTATAATGCTTTATGAGTATGTGAAATTAAATGTATGGTTAATATCTTAATAATGCTTTATGTGCAAGTGATGAGTATGTTTGGTAATCGATGTAATCTTGTCACATTACCTTAGAGGTTGTTGCGAAGTGTTGTGCATCTTCTTTGTTAGTAATGCACTTTTAAGAAGAAAAAAAATTCTATGCTTTTGCGTTATGTTGCAACTTCCTTTAAGGTCTCATGGCGGGGCATTACAAATACTCTAAGTACATATGGTAAATCCTAAATCATGGATTTAATCATTAAAATTTAAAAATTAAAATTCAAAATTTTCCATCCCTTACACATTTACTAAAACATTATGAGCCAACTGAACTTGCTTAGTATTCGAAGGCATTCAATTGTCTTTATTTTATCATTTAATTACACTTGATCATTATTCACAAAAGGTTTCATCTGAAATACCACATTTCTTCTTAAGTAGTTCAACTTCAATTCAAGAACCCTAGATCCCTAGATGAAGCTATATTTTCAATTTAATCCTCACTTAAGGTTTTGAATAGACCCTAGATGGAGTTAGATTTAGAATAGACTGATTATTTGACCTAAAATTAATTATCAAAATTCATATAAAAGATAGTTCTAAATAAAAATTCATATAGCAATAATTAACTAATTTCACAAAAAATAGAAAGTTTTTCTAATCTAATTATAATTTGACATTGAAACTAAAATTTAACATATCATTTTATCCATACAATGCAAATCAAATTTAAAATATTTAAGTAATGCAGAAGAATTAAAATAGTTGATCGCAAATTTTCAATTTATTTCAATTTCTAGGGTTTTGAAATGCAATTTTTTTGTTTCGTTTCAATTTCTAGGGTTTTGAAATGCAATTTTTTTGTGTCGTTTCAATTTCTAGGGTTTTGAAATGCAATTTTTTTGTTTTGTTTCAATTAGGGTTTTGAAATGTTTCATTTTCAATTTCATTTCAATTTCTAGGGTTTTGAAATGCAATTTTTGTTTCGTTTCAATTGGGGTTTTGAAATTTTTATTTTTTTGTTTCATCAAATAATTCAAGTTTCAAAAGTTCAATTTTGTTTCTAAAATACAATTCAAGTTTATTTTTTTGTTTCTATTGAAAATTTTCACAATTTGATGTATTTTTTAATCTATTTCTAAAATTTCTTATTTCAAAAATAACATGAAATAAAATGCTTAAAATGAAAATAAAATTTGAAATAAACATGCTAGAAACACTAAATTTAACAACCATTTTAATTTCGAATGTAAAAACGCAAAAAAAAAGAGGAAAAATGCGGGTACCTGGAGGTCTTCTGGCAGTCACTATCGCTCACAAACCAGGATCCTGTGCGCGTAGGCGAAAATGAAGTTTTCTTCATTTTTAAAAAAATAAATAGTCTTACAAAACGGGATCCCGGTTTGTAAAAATCGGGATCCCATTATTTACAAACCGGGATCGCATTTCCTCTCCGCCGGTTCGAGACCCTCTAGCAAATGGGATCCTGTTTTTTAAAAAGCATGATCCCGTTTACTAGAGGGTCCCGAACCGCCGAAGAGGAAATGGGATCCTGATTTGTAAATAACGGGATCCCGATTTTTAAGAATCGGGATCCCATTTTTTACAAACCGGGATCTTGTTTCCTCTCCGTCGGTTCGGGACCCTCTAGCAAACGGGATCCCGCTTTTTAAAAAATGGGATCCCAAGCTTGAATAAAAAATGGGATCCCATTTTTTATTCAAGCTTGGGATCCCAAACCATAACGGGATCCCGATTTTTATAACTCAGGAACCCGTTCTTAAAAATCGGGATCCCATTTTTGCTTAGCCGATTTCATTTTTTCGGCTAAGGCAAAAACTTCCACGTTTCATGGACCCAACTTTGTGCTTTCACCCTTAATGAAAACCTTTTTTTATTTAGAGAGTATGAATGTAATGAAAGACGATTTCAAAAATTACCATAATTGTTACTTAGGGTAAAAATTGCATTTTAATTTCCTCACGTGATGGAAAAAATGTACAAAATAATTGTAGGTTGGAAAAAAATAGTGGGTTGTGAGTGATTGCATTATTCTCATTTTAAGGTTAGGGGTGGGGAGATGGTGTAGGAGTTTCAGGTGGGGGATACATAAAACTAGCCAAATTGACCTAAGGGGTAACTAACCAATTGGGTTGTTCCCTATAGAGGGTTTTACAATAGTATGTGGGTTGTAGGTTTCATAAAACCCAATGTTTTCCAACCTGTAATTGTTGTAATGAAATCCTTTTTTTTTTAGAGAGTATGGCTGAATGAAAGGAACTTTCAAAATTTACCAAAAAATTTACTTGGAGTAAAAATTGTGTTTCAATTTCCTCATATGATGGAAAATGAAATGCACAAAATACTTGCAGGTTGGAAAACATAGTGGGTTGTGAGTGATTTCATTATGCTTATTTTAAGGTCAAGGGTGGGGAGATTGGGGAGGATTTACAGGTGGGGGTACATAAAACTAATCAAATTGGCCTGAGGGGTGACTAACCAATTGGGTTTTTAAGTGTAGATGTTTTTACAACATTATGTGGGTTACAAGTTTCATAACACCTAGTGTTTTCCAACTTGCAATCAACCTTCAACCTTTGAACTACCTTAGATTCTTGCAAATGCTCTTTTTCTAATGTATGTATGCGCCCTTCTTCATAAGAAGAAACACCTTCCATTGTTGTCTTTATTTTCTCAACTTCATGTCTTTTAGATTGCATCTCTCTCTCAATAACATTAGCCTCCTTTTCTTTTGATTATAAACTCTTCTTCTTATCTTTTACTTCCCTTTCTAAATAGTTAATTTTAGTCTTCTTCTTATGAATACTACTACATTATACATCTCATAACACCACACATCTAATAACACTAAGCTTTCTATACTTGAATTCAAACAAGATAAAATACACATTAAACATCATGCAATCTAGAAAAAAACTCATAGGTACAACTCTTGAACAATAAATAGTTAACAATGTTTATGAAGTGTCAAGTAGATGATAAATTCCAATAAATAAGTTAGAGAGAGGTGAGACATTGATAATGAAAATAGTTTTGTTAAACAATGATGGTATCGATAAAGAACTAGTACAAAGGAGAAGTCTCTTTAGAAATATATAAAAGACTAAATTATATGTGTTCTATATATTCAACATGAACAATGGTCTAGTAAATATATTTTAGTGTCAAAAGAGATGGTTGATAAGCTAAAATTGAGAAGTTTAAAATATCCAAATCCATATAAAATTTCACAATTGTAGAAATAACATAAGGTACTAGTAAGTGGGAATTTTTTGTTAAAATTTAAGATAGGTACATATCATGAGGAAGTATTGCATCCCACCCTACCACTCCCTATCTCCCTCTTATATTTGTAGACTCTTATTGTGAGGAATGATGTAATTGAAACATCAAGGTATCACAATATATGAGAGATATCAAGAAAGAGGAGATAACCAAGTGTCAAGAGGAGGTTTATTGGAAAGGGTGGCTAATGATATGGATTGGACAAACAAAGGGGAGATATTTGTAGGATTTCCAAAAGATAAAATATTTAACTTTTTGACTACTCCAAGGGAGGTGGGAGATTTCAAATTAGGACTAACTGGAAAGAGGAAAGTTTCCTCATGTAATGAAGTCCACCTTCAATAATAATACCTCTCTCTACCTCTCCCTCACCCCTCTCTATCTCTCTCACACACACTAGATCTCTCTCTTTATACCTCTCCCACCCTACCTTTTTATCTTGATTTACCTACATCTCTCTTTATTCATTGCACCTCACCTCTCTCTACCTACACCTCTCTAATTAGATTGCTAACAAAGCCCAAATTTTATCCAAGTATACTTTAGCATATTTAACTTATGATGATTTTAAATTGTCTACATACAAAACAAACCACAACATTTCCCTTTTCTTTGGTAAGCTCTACAAGAACCATATATCCCCATGAATAGAGATAGAGGGGTTTGATCTATGGCCACCCTACTTATAACACTAATTTCACCACAAATAGGGGCATATGCACATCACCAAGCAGGCCTAACAGTACTGGATGTTGCCAACTCTCTATGCCGAAATTAGCACACATATAAGCTCCACATATTAGCATTCGTTTTGTTCCAATCAGCTGAAGAAAGAATGCATGGTATAATTGCAAGTCTGAAAAAATGGTGGGTTTTAGTAGATGGTTTATGAAACTTGCAACCAACACATTATCTATCTCATTCACTTTGGTTTTCATCTTTTCAAGTGTTTTTATGAAACACGGTGGGTTTGAGTATATGGTTTATGAAACTTGCAACCAACACATTATCTATCTCTTTCACTTTGGTTTGTACTATGAAGGATACCCTATGAAATCCCTACTAATTATTTTCTATAAAATATTGGTCTCAAGAATGTAATGATGTCCACCTTCAAATTTTAGAACAACTCTTTTTGGTATAGTAAAAATGGTATTTCACTTTCTTCATATGATATAAAGCTAAGAAAAAGGTGGCTACAAAGCTACATAGAATTATTCAAGACATTGAAAACTCTATCCAAGAAAGGGGTGTTTATATCCTAAGGGTTGATGAGGGAGCAGCTGATCTAAAGATTCAAGTAAAAGATATGAAAAAAAGTTAGAAGATCATGGCAATGAATAGTAGGGGGTGTTAACAAGTAAGAGCAATGGAGACGAGGGAAAATTTGTGTTGCATCTTTTCCTCACTCTCTCTACCTACCTCCCCCTCTGTTCCTTCAACCTTACCTCGCTCTACCTACCTCTCCATGTCTCCCTTTATCCCTCCCATGCTACCTCTCTATACCTCTCCCTCCCCCCATTCCTCCATAATTCTCTCTATCACTCATCTCTCATGATAGGAGTTACCAATCTCTATCTCCCTCCTTCCCTCTATCCCTCCCACCCTAACACTCTCTATATCTCTCTCTATCTCCATCCTTCCCTCTTTCTAAAGGAGTATACCTTTTAGGTAACTCCTATCATCCTATAGACCTTCTCACAATTTTCATGAATAGTTGAAAGATTGTAGACAAGTCTTATCTGAAAAGGTAGACAAGTCTTGTAAAGAACTTGTTAAAAGAAGCATTCGAATTATCTAATCATAAATACACTCTAAAATTCAAGGTTGGAAAACATTGGGTGTTATGAAACCTACAACCCCCATATTTTTATAAAACCCTCTACACATAACAACCTAATTGGTTAGTCATCCCTCAGGTCAATTGGTTAGTCTTCTACTAGAAATGATATGGGCGGAAGCATATGGAAATGGTATATATTTTTCTTCTCTCCTTTCTTTGTTTGTTGAATTAACTCCACCAAATCCATAAATTATGGGGAACCATTGTTTTTCCATTATATCTATCAGTAGCTTCATACTCACAAGTAGAAAAGAAACATATTTTGTCTAACAATGTTATGCTTGTCCCTTTATCACTCACTCCCTCCTTCCCTCTTTCTCCCTACATCCCTCCCACCCCACATTTCCCTCACTCTACCTACCCCTCTCTTTCTACCTCTCCCTCCCCCTATCTCTCTCTCACACCACATATCTCTACCTCTCCCACCATACCTGGATCCCTCTCTCTACCTACCTCTCTCTATTTTGTTCACCTTACCTCTCTCTACCTACCTCTCCATATCTTCCTCCACCCTCTCTCTCTCTCCCTCCTTCCCATAAAACCTTTCTCAACCTACCCCTCCCTTCATCCCTCCCTCCCTTCTTCCCTCTATCTCACTCTCTCTATAGTTTTGTTAAATAGTAATGGTATCAATAAAGAACTAGTACAAAAGAGAAGTCTCTTTAGAAATATATACACTCAATTTATCACTCACTCCCTCCTTCCCTCTCTCCCTACCTCTATCCCTCCCACCCCACATATTCACAAAGAAAGGGAAGATCTTCAAGTATGATTTCCAAAAGAGGAAGTATTTAACTTTTTGACTACTCCAACGGAGGTGGGTGATTTAAAATTAGGACTAACTGGAAAGAGGAAAATTGCCCTAGTCATGGCCAAACATTAAACCATCATTTTTTCTGAAGTGGATTTAGGAGGGATGAGGTGGAGAATAGTTGGAAGATTGTAGACAAGTCTTATATGAAAAGGTAGACAAGTCTTTTAAATAACTTGTTAAAAGAAACATCTGAATTCTCTAATCATAAAGACAATCTAAAATTTGAGGTTGGAAAACACTAGGTCTGCTTCAATTCGGTAGAATCTCTTTAGTCAATATATTATCTATCGCATTCACTTTGGTTCAAGCTTCTTTTCAAGTGTTTTAGGGTCCCTATGTCTCATAATCCATTTCCGATCCCTATTTCCTACAATCCACCATCACATCTCCCCCTCCTAGTAATTCCATTTTGGTTCCTTATATCCCTCCTACCCTAACACTCCTTATCTCCCCCCTCTCGCTCTCTCTCTCTCTCTCTCTCTCTCTCTCTCTCCCTAGAGTATGTTTTTTTTGTCCTTCATCATAGTGTAAGTATTGTCTTTATACAAATGTATGGATTTATTGATTTGGATATTCTAAAGATATGTTTATATAATTTAGTCTTGTATATATTTCTAAAGATACTTCTCATTTGTACTAGTTATTTATTGATATCATCATTGTTTAACAACTCTTTTCAGGATCAATGACACACACACCACCTCTCTCTTCCTCTCTTGCCTTACATAGATCTCTCTCTACCTACCTCTCCCTATCTCCCTCCTTCCCTCTTTCTCTCCGGCTCCTTCCCACACAACCTCTGTCCACCTACCCCTCCCTCCCTCCCTCCCTACTTCCCTCCCTCTCTCTCTCCACCTATAATAATTGCAAGTTCGAAAAACCTAGGTGTTATGAAACTTGCAATCAACATACTATTGTAAAACCCTCTACATGTAACAACCCAATTGGTTAGTCACCCCTCAGGTTAATTTGATTATTTTATATATACCCCACCTATAACTCCTCCCAAATCTCTCCACCCTTGAGCCTAGAACAACCACAATCATATCACTCACAACCCACTATGTTTTCCATCCTAAATTATTTTTTGCATTTAATTTTCCATCATATGAGGAAATTAAAATTCAACTTTTACTCTAAGTAACAGTTGTAAATTTTACTCTAAGTGCAAAAAGCTTCAAGTAAGGGATTTTTTTTCCCTAAGGGTTGATGAGGGAAAATGAGATCTAATTTCTATTTGTCAATTTTATGCTTTCATGTTATATCTTTATGAACCCAATGTTGCATTTATATCTAATCATAAGGATTTGTGGATGCAACAACACAAGTATCATTAGAAGCAAGGAGTGATGTAGGAGATGAGATCTCAATGCATGTTATCAGACTACATTGATGGATAATTCAAGAGATTTGGAGTGATGGATAATTACCTCACGAAACCAATTGTAATCTCTCTCATATATTATGATCTCTTGATCCTTGAATTGCATCATTCTTGACAATAATATTTTGCAAATAGAAGCCTTTACCGTTCATTATCATCGACACATTTTCTAGTAGGTGTGTACTACCATTTTTCTATTAAAAATTGTCCAACTATACGAAGACTATGTTGGTTTAAAGAGAAATCCACATTCCATTTGTAGTATTCAATCAAGCATCTAAGAGACCATATCAAATAGAGTAAGGGTACACTTCATTTTAACTCTATCTAAGGAGCAATGTTATTTAAAGTAAAAGGTATTGTCTATTTTCTTTATCTTTATGTTTATTGCCATATTTCATTTTCATGTCTTTAGACTAGAAAAATGAATGAATATTTTGGTATGGTGGTTATCCCCAAAAGAAAATAAAATATGTTTGGTTCCTTGTGAAAATGTATGTAGGTCAAATGGTTGAATAGGTACAAGAATCATTTCCATCCAAAATAAAGCTTTTGGATTCCAGATTATTTGGTACCTATGTAAAAAAGTGCATCTTACATGAGCTAAAATACTCCAAAACAAATATCTACACATATCATACTCAACAAGAAAATTAATAATCTCCCACCCTCTAAAAGAGACAAGTAGGAAATTCAAAACCAACCACCTAACGTAGGAAAGAGAAAGATTGCCTCATGTATGGCCAAACCTCAAATCAACATTTGACTCAAGTGGATTTAGGAGGGATGGGGTGGAGAATAGTTGGAAGATTGTGAATACTTGCACATGTAAAGAGAAATGACACATGTCAGATGATGGAAAATTTGAGAATTGGAGGAATATTAAATTATGAAAAATGGTAATGAAATTATATTAAGGTGGATTAATTAATTAATTGGTTTTAGCAAAAGTATTGAGTGGGGGCTCACATGCAATCATTTTCATCCACATCTTTCTAAGATTAGAGCCAAAATTTTGTAACATGACATAGTCACCATGATGCAAATAATTAATCTAAGAGTTGATAAATATCAGTGAGTGAATTTAATTCTATTTTTATCAATAGTTAGGAATTTGTGGTAGAGCGGGAGAGAGAGGGAAGGAGAGAGATAGGGAGTAGTAGGGTGGGAGGGATAGAGGGAGGTAGAGAAAGATGGAAGGAGTGACATAGAGAGAGGTAGGGTAGGAGAGGTAGGCATACAAAGAGTTAGGGAGAGAGGTAGGGATAGGTGGAGAGAGGTTGTGTGTGTGAGGGAGAGAGGGAGGGAGAGAGATAGATAGAGGAAAGGAGGGAGATAGGGAGTGGTAGGGTGGGAGGGATAAAGGGAGGGATGCAAGGATTCCATTTATGATCTATGCAAGGATTTCATTATTTCCTTATGATCTATATGCATTTTAATGCTTTTGATATGATACCAGTGGATGCATGGATGCCATCAACAACAAGCTAACATTCAAACTTTCTTGCCCCTACCTACCATATTGACTATACAATTACATCATAGAGAGAGGATCATTACACAAAATATATGTTCCATTTTTATGAGATATGGTTATTTTTGGTATTAGTTAATAAACACACACTCATTTGTGGTTTGGGACACCAAGCCACTCTCACACATAATATTGCACAACAATCCTATTGGCTCTCAAAATCACATGCCCTCTCCTCTAGCACCATTACTCAAAGTGAGATAAAGGTAGTAATATATATCAAATATATTTACTCACACATCAACAAGGATGGGAATACATTTTTCCATTGCATAGGATTGGGTGAATCCATTTCTTATTTAGACTCTAAAGAACTTATGAGGGTAATCCTTGAGACCTTAATACATGACAAAAAAATAGAATAATAATTTCACTATCATACCTTAATGGTAATCAAGAATAATAATAATTTCTAAAGAGGTGTATGAGGCTAGATATTGAAATCATTTGTTCCCTCTTAATTAGAATAATATGTATTTCATCAATAGTAATTTAAGGAAAGTATGTGTATATTTTCTAAAGAGCGTACCAATTAGTTTGATTTGTATATTATCCAATCTTGATTTCCTAAACAAGTTTATGGGAATTATGGTCAATATTAGTGGTAATGGTGTCAATTATGCCCCTTGATTTTATTTTTGAATGTTTTAGGTTTAATTTTTTAGGATGTTGGATAGTTGTGAAATATGATAAAGGGGGGAAATATGGATTAAGGAGTTACATACATTAAATATCAAGTATAAATTCAAGTATTGAGGGAGGTCAATAATAAAGGAATTTTTACTAGCTTGTGGAGATGGTTTACATAAGGATCTTATCGCAAAGGCTTAATATTTTGATGTGGTCCCTTATATCAAGGTTATTTTGAATATAAAACCAAATTTGTCACCAACATAAAATATGTGAGGTTTGTGGTGACTTTTGTGTCACTCTCTATATTTATATTATTAGAATGTAATAATTTATTGAACTTATTGGTACATACACTTTATGCTCTAAAACATTTCATATTCCTTGTCAAGTTTTTGTTCATGAGCGTCTAACTCCATTATGGATGGTCATGCATGGTAGGATGTGTCAATAAATGTCTTAGATGGGAACTCAAGACATGTTTAGAAAGAACTATGCAATGTAGAACTCTGGATAACTACAATGAAGTAATGTTGTAAGTAGGGGATGTTATAATCCTAAATGTGTGGTTGCACACCATAGTATACATGAAATAGATTTACAAGAATATATTTGACCTCCTCCATTTGTTTTCTTATCTACAAATGAAATATTGTAGACTAATTCATTTATGTATTTAATATGGTCCACAATGTCTACCAAAAGTAAAAGATTCATGGATCATAGTCATAAATTATGGATGTTGGTAAGCCAAAATGGACCCAAACATGAGTGAAGAAAAGACACAAGTATTTATCATGGTGATATTTTTATGAATGTGATTTGATTCTCTTTTTTTGCACTTAGATCTAATTTTTTCCTTTTCGTTATCATTTATTTCCAATTTTATTTGTTACATGGAATTCTTAAGTTCAAGAATCTTTGAATTCATTTGTTCAACTTCACTTATACAATCATCTCTCACTTTCTTTGCTTGCACAAATTAATGCACAATACAAAGCCTTCTATCTAATTATCTCTCCCCTTCTCTCTCTACTTTCCTTATCTCCCCCTTCCCCCTCTCTCTCCCTCATACACACACAACCTCTCTCCACTATCTCTCTCTACCTACCCCTCCCTCTCTCCCTAACTCTTTGTATACCTTCCTCACCTACCCTACCTCTCTTTATCTCCCTCCTCACCTCTTTCTCTTCCTCTCTTTATCCTTCCCACCCTAACACTCCTTATTTTCATCCTTCCCTTTCTCTCCCTCTCTCTATCCCTCCCACCCTACCACTTCATATCTCCCTCCTTCCCCCCTCTCTCTTCATCCCTCACTATGTGTAATGTGTAAAAGGCAATGCAAAAATGGATGAATTATCCTTATCATACCAACCCAAAAACAAAAGAAATTATACTAGAAAATTCAAGAGGTTTTGTACTACATATGAAATTGTGCAAGAAAAGAAAGTGACAAATGATTCTATAAGTGGAGTTGAACAAATGAATTGAAAGATTCTTGAACAAAAATAATATTCAAATTAATTTAATTACTATCCTACCTCTCTCTACCTACCTCCTTCAACCTTACCTCTCTCTACCTACCTCTACATGTCTCCCTTATTTCCTCTCTCCCTTTATCCCTCCTATCCTACCTCACTAGATCTCTCCCTCCCCCCATCCCTTTATACTTCTCCTTATCTCTCCTCTCTCACCATCCCTCCTAAACTTCTTCTCTCACCATATCTCCTTACCACTTCCTATCTCCATCCTTCCCCCTCTCTCTCCCTCACACACACACAACTTCTCTCCACTATCTCTCTCTACCTACCCCTCCCTCTCTCCCTAACTCTCTATACCTTCCTCACCTACCCTACCTATTGTTATCTCCCTCCTTGCCTCTTTTTATTCATCCCTCTATCCTTGCCACCCTAGCACTCCCTATCTTCATCCTTAGCTCTTTCTCTCCCTCTCTCTATCCCTCCCACTCTACCACTTCCTATCTCCCTCCTTCCCTCTCTCTCTCTCCCTCTATTCCTTCAACCTTACCTCTCTCTACCTACCTCTCCATGTCTCTCTTATTTTAGGCTAATATGCATCTAAGCATGAAGACAATGTTATACTAAATTCCAAATACAAAAATCTCTTATTACATAAGCCACAATCTCCCCTTCCCTCTTTCTCTCCCTCCTTCTATCCCTCCCACCCTACCACTTCCTATCTCCATCCTTCCCTCTTTCTCTCTCTCCCTCTCAAGTCCCTCTCTCTCTCACTCTCCATCTCCCTCTCAGGTCTTTCTCTCTCTCCCTCTCAAGTCTCTATGTCTCTCACTCTCCATCTTCGTCTTAGGTCTCTTTATCTCTCACTCTCCATCTTCATCTTAGGTCTCTTTGTCTCTCACTCTCCATCTTCCTCTTAGGTCTCTCTCTCTCTCTATCCCTTTCCCTCTCTCGTTCTCTCTCTCTCTCAGGTCTCTCCCACTACCTCTCTCTCTAGACTCTCCCACTCCCTCTCTCTCAGGTCCTTTGGGATTTAAAGTCACTACTTTGATACCATGTGATAAAATTGTGACTAAAGAATCTATTTAAGGATTATCCAACCATACAACCAAGTACAAAAACACTCATAGTAGAATTTGATGACATAAATAATAAATTTATATGAATTATTAATTCATATAACCGCATTTACTATCTTGTCTTAAGGGCTTACAACATGAGACCTCAACCTTTAATGAATCACATACACAACCACTATATAGAATATAATATTTTGAGTTGATATGTAATATAATACTCTTCACAATGTGCTACTAAAATTCACCAATATTAACAAAAAAATATCTTTTGGAGCTATTCAAAAATGACCTTTGAGTGATGACCAATGATATTTATATAGAGAGTGAATTCATTTCTTATTTAGACTGTAAAGAACTTATGAGGGTGATCATTGAGACCTTAATACATGACAAAAAATAGAATAATAATTTCACTACCATACCTTAATGGTAATCAAGAGTAATAATAATTTCTAAATAGGGTGTATCGTATTGTCCCTTGTCAATTATATCCTTATAAAAAAAAAATTGTTGCGTACACACCAAGAATACAATGAAGTCCACCTTAAAATTTATAAAAAATATTTGGTACAGTAAAAATGACATTTCACTTCTTCATCTGATTGGAACAAAAACATGATCACATTATTTGTACTGTTGGAAAACACACTATAATTTCCCTTGTCAATTATTTCCTTATGAAAAATGCTCACATTATTTCTAGTGTTGGAAAACACACTGTCTCCTGTCAATTATTTCCTTGTGAAAGATGCTCACATTATTGGAGTGTTGGTAAACACACTGTCCCTTTTCAGATATTTCTTTATGAAAATTTTTTTGTTTGTAGGCACCAACAATGTAATGAAGTCCACCTTAAAATTTTAGAACAACTATTTCATACAGTAAAACTAGCATTTCACTTTCTTCATTTTATTGAAACAAAAAAGTGCTCACATTATTTGGAGTGTTGGAAAACACACTGTCCCTTATCAATTATTTCCTTATGAAAAATGTTCACATTATTTCCAATGTTGGAAAACACACTGTCCCCTATCATTTATTTCCTTATGAAAATATTTTTGTTTCGTACACACCAAGAATGTAATGAAGTCCACCTTTAAATTTTAGAACAACTCTTTGGTGTAGTCAAAATTGTATTTCACTTCTTCTAATTGGAACAAAAAGATGCTCACATTATTGCAGTGTTGGAAAACACACTGTCCCTTGTCATATTTTCTTATGAAAAGTTTTTGATTCGTACACACTAAAAATGTAATGAAGTCCACCTTAAAATTTTAGAACAACTATTTGGTATAGTAAAAATGGCATTTCACTTTCTTCATTTGATTGGAACACAAAAATGCTCACATTATTTGCACTGTTGGAAATCACAGTACACACTATCCCTTGTCAATTATTTCGTTATGAAAAATGATCACATTATTTCCAGTGTTGGAAAACACACTGTCCCCTATCAATTATTTACTTATAAAAGATGCTCACATTATTGGAGTGTTGGAAAACACACCAGGTCCCTTTTCAGATATTTCCTTATAAATTTTTTTGATTTGTACACACCAACAATGTAATGAAGTCCACCTTAAAATTTATTTGGTACAGTAAAATTGGAATTTCACTTTCTTCATTTGATCAAAACAAAAAAATACTCACATTATTTGCAGTGTTGGAAAACATAATGTCCCTTGTCAATTATTTTCTTATGAATTTGCAGTGTTGGAAAACACACTGCCCCTTGTCAGTTATGAACAAATGAGGTCCACCTTCAAATTTTAGAACAACTCTTTGGTTACAGTGTGTTTTTCACTTTCTTGATATGAATGGAACAAAAAAATGCTCACATTATTTGCAATGTTGGAAAAGACATTGTCCCTTGTCAATTTTTTCCTTATGAATTTGCAATGTTGGAAAACACATTGTCCCTTGTCAGTTATGTAATGAATTCCTCCTTCAAATTTTAGAACAAAATTGGAAATAACTAATTGGGGACAGTGTGTTTTCCAACAGGGGACAGTGTGTTTTCCAACAAAGAACAAAAAAATGCTCACATTATTTGCAATGTTGGAAAACACACTATCCCTTGTCAATTATTTCCTTGTGAATTTGCAATGTTGGAAAACACATTGTCCCCTATGTAGGAAAAATGTTCACATTGTTTGCAGTGGTGGAAAACACAATGTCCCCTATGTAGGAAAAGTGGACAGGGGACATCATTAGAATGTAATATGTCTAGAAATAACTAACAGGGGACAGTGTGTCTAACATTAGAAATAACTAACAAGGGATAGTGTGTTTTCTAACATTAGAAATAACTAACAAGGGACAATGTGTTTTCCAACATTGGAAATACGATTGGAACAAAAAAGTACTCACATTGTTTGCATTGTTGGAAAACACACTATCCCTGTGTAGAAAAAGTGGATAGGGACATCATTAGAATGTAAGATATCTAGAAATAACTAACAGGGGATAGTGTGTTTTCCACTTTCTAACATTGGAAATAATTAATAGGGGACAAAGTGTTTTCCAACATTGGAAATAACTAACAGAGGACAGTGTGTTTTTCACTTTCTTGATATGATTGGAACAAAAAAATGCTCACGTTATTTGCAGTGTTGGAAAACACACTGTCCATTGTGTAGAAAAAGTGGACAGGGGACATCATTAGAATGTAAAATGTTTAGAAATAACTAACAGGGGACAGTGTGCTTTCCATCATTGGAAATAACTAACAAGGGACAATGTGTTTTCCAATAGGGGACAGTGTGTTTTCCAACAGGGAACAAAAAAATGCTCACATTATTTGCAGTGTTGGAAAACACACTGTCACTTGTCAATTATTTCCTTATGAATTTGCAGTGTTGGAAAACACATTGTCCCTTGTTAGTTATGTAATGAAGTCCACCTTCAAATTTTAGAACTCTTTGGTTACAGTAAAAATTAAATTCACTTTCTTGATATGATTGGAACAAAAAAATGCTCACATTGTTTGCAGTGTTGGAAAACACATTATCCCCTATGTAGGAAAAGTGGACAGGGGACATCATTAGAATGTAAGATGTCTAGAAATAACTAACAGGGGACAGTGTGTTTTCCAACATTGGAAATAACTAACAAGGGATAGTGTGTCGTCACTATATTCTAATGATGTACCCCTTGTTCATATGATGATGACATTAATTTGGTAGATGAACCCAAAAAATTCGTGGCACATCTTTCGTCAATAATACAAATGTTATTGCCTACTTGTTACATATACTTTATGTTAAAGTATACACGTTTTATTAATACTTTAGGTGTTTTATAACCATCTAGGTATGTTTTGAGTGCATATTTGTATATTTTGAGGATGATGCATAAAATTAAAAATTATCGCTATCTTGTGAATCCAATATTTTAGAATTTCAATTTCTTCATAATACTTTTGATACCAATGCATAACATTGAGACTATCTCTATTTTTTCACCCATGGTTTCATATTGTTTTAGATGTTGATATAGAACATAAAGTAGATTAGGCAAAATGCATTTGATCTATTCTTTAAGAGGATAAAATTTTGTACATGAAAAGTTTATCTATTGATAACATCAACTTTACATAGATTATATGTAAAAATCTATGTTACATGGAAGGATTGTCATCACCAAAGATTTTATACAATTCAAGGGGTGCTGCCACAATAATGGGTTACACTTTTTGGGACATCCTGATTTTTGTTGAAATCACATATTTTTAGAAAATATAATGATTTAAGCCTTAAAAATGTTCCATTTAAAGGATTTTAATTGAAGAGGGTTTGATCAAACCCACTTATATGAAACCCCTTTGGATAGAAACTCGCTAGTTTTAAACCATGCCTATAATGGAGTCTCCTCTACACCTATCAAAATGCTGATAAAAAAACACTTTTGATTTACCTTTTAGGGGATCAAATTAAGTCATTTAAAATTTATCTTTTGTAAACATGTAATACTTATTATAAGCTTCCTAAAAAGTATAATTTTAAATATATTTAATTTTATTATTATATTTATTTTTTATTTCTTTTGAATGTAGGTTTTTCAATTAACATCGAAGTCTTTGTTTCACACATACGAAAAAATAGGAAATGAGAGAAAAAAGATTCTAAAAAATACATGTACAATAGATATTGATGTCCTTATTCCAACAAAATAATAATAAGTTAATTCAAATGCATACAAAAAAAGTTATGCAGCTAAAAGTATAATATATCAAAATTATAATTACTCTGACTTAGAAAATTAATTAAAAAATATATATGCAACAAAAAATTATGAAAAAATATCCATCCACTAGATATTGGTGTGAAAAAATTGTATTTAAAAAATTAGAATTGTATCCTTTCTATGAAAAAATTTATGCAGCTGAAAGTAAACATCACTTTTTGAAAATGATGTTTAGCACAAAAAATAAGTTAATAAAAATTACATAAAAAGATTCACAATTTATTTTTTAATTTAAAATATATATATAATTATAATCTACACACAAAATATCACAAATCACTAGTTTTATTCATCTTCAAATTCTTAATGGTTTAGCTTCTATAGGTGTAAGAAAGTGAAAATCTGGTGAAAAATATTGATTTCAATGTCAAGTTTGGCCAAAAAGTGTAACCCATTATTGTGGGATCACCCCGAGATCATAGAAATGAGGAAGATGGTCCTGTAATATGAAGACAAAAACCCTAAATGATAGTGATCCATTCTCTACAATGAGATATTTTATGCATTTACAACAGCTTCAGTAGCAACTACTCTTCCTGAGCGCTCAACATTTTTAGAGTCCTCATTTTCCTCTCAAATCTCAAGCAAAGATTTCTTTATATTGTGAATGCTTTCAAGTGTGAAGTTTACTCCCTTTGTCCAAATTGGAGTACCAACCTATTAAGACATCCAAAATCCACATCAAATTTATATAGTTGAATAAAAGGCTTTGAATCAAAGATTCATAATTGTAACCATAAGCTTTGAAAATTGAAATATATAACATCTCCTCTAGTCACATAGATCACTTTATGAAGTGTCTTCTCTAATAATGCTACTCACTTTCTATTTATAAGTCTACTCTCTACACCAATAAAAGAAACATAGTATCAAAAGGTTTGAATAAATGTGAATTATCATTTTAGCATTTGAGATCTAGCCAAAATAGAAGATGCACATATTGCAACCAAGAATTGGAGAAAAGTTTCAATATATTGAATTTTAAACATTAGTTTGAACTCATTAGATTGAGAACCAAGTGTGTAAGGCTTCATGGAGCATGAACTTGTAAAAGAGCCTAGTAAATAACTTTGGATTCATAAGACAAAGAATATAGCTTACCATAAACACATGGGCATATAACCTATCTTATGACAATATCTTTCGTATAGATGTGATGTGTTGTGTGATAGATTGGCTTGAGTAAATCAAACATACATAACCAACAATACACATACAACATTAGATTGGAATTGAAAATATTTCTTTAATTCAATTGGATTAATACTATGCTCAATAGTAAGAAACACGAGCCTTAATCAATAGATCTTACAAAACAAGACTCCCAAGGCCTTCTCATCAACACAAAATTTTGATGATGAACCAATCTATGACATAAACAGGAGCTTTCATTAACTCCATCCCAAATTCTATAATGAATTTAACACATAGAACAAGGACATGGCAAACTCAAAAGAATCCTGCAACAACATCAATGACCAAAAGAACCAACATTAGAAAATAATAAAATTCTCATAAGAATACATTTATGAAGCTTTAAATTGAACCTGGTAATTTTATATTCAACATTACAATATGACCACATGTAGTAATGAAAATTCTATTGCAAATAAACCATTGTTACAAAGATTTCATTCCATTTATCTTATTCAAAAACAATAAAGAAATGAATCACTATCCATGTCTTCATAGTAAAAGAGAAACTATGTCTTAACCCACATAATGCACCACAACCAGATTCATTTGCAATGATATATTGTTAAAAAAAGAAGTCAAAAAATGTTTTTTTTCTCTTTAGAATATCATTGTGGGAAGCCACCCAGACCTTAAACACAAGTATGCAACAAAAGAAAAAATAGATTGAGATACATACCCAAACATCCATATTATAACACCCACAAGTGAAATCACCATTCATTTTGTAACAAATGACCATACATCTAGCAACCAAAAGTGCTCATGTATACAGACCAAAAGAAAAACAAAGAATTGTCATACATTTAAGCTTTAAAATGCACAAGATCTGTTTGACAAATATGCAAAACATGGACGCATAAACAAGTGAAATCAGCCGGTGTAAAGTCCAATTCCACAACCTTTCCAACATACATTCTGCCTACACCAAAAAGTGAGATAAGGAACATGGCATGTGTATACAAATGCAAAATACAAAGACATGACACAAGAACCTTTGGCTAAATTCCTTAAGGAATGCGATCTCATGGAAAGCCAACAATGCAAGATGTAATCAAAATGGGTTGGTTGGGAAAACCAGAAGAGACCTTCTAGAGACATGGTACCATCAACCCATCAATCTCATATATCGAAACCCAGCACATGAGCCAGACACAAGCCAATGGTAGAATGGGATATCATTTCCAAGGTCACCCTTATTGATACAGTTTCCAAATACAAGGACTCTAAATACCGTAGAAATAGAAAACTCAAAAAGGAATTCTGCGAAGAAACTTACACATACATCTTTGTTGCCTCATCCAAGTTGAAGGTTACCTCACAAGGGCAGTTTACCAAATCCAAGCATGAAATATGGGGTAAGCCTGTCAAGGAGATGTTCTCAGATACAACTCTGCCTGGAATATGCCGTATGAATAATTCAAAACTCTAAAGACACAGAACACACTAATGGATTTAAAATATGGTACTAATAAATAACTAGCCATTTAGCAACCTCGAGAAGCAAGTGCTTATAGAAAGAGATCACCAATTTCACTGCAAAGTGGCTGATGTAGTTCGTGTGTTTCCCAGTGTTTACCAATTAATCAACTAACCATTTTAAGAGAAGCATAATGTAAAAGAAAATGTTCAAATCGGAATTTAAGAATAATCAGAAGTAAAATGACAGTCCATTTTAGGTGTGGTTTATGATGCAGAGATCAACTGTCAAATGCAAATGAACTCAAACCAAACAAAAAAGAAAAATAATGCATACATCCTTCTACTACTCTACCTCTGAGATCCTAACCAGAAAATTGCAGCAATGGTGACTGTGAAAATAGGAATCGTCATTGAGAGAGCCGCCACCCGGGCAGAAATAAAAGAAAGTCCAATCATATAAAAAAGCTTAAATGCAAAAACCCTTCATCAAAAATGAAACCAATTTAATATCAGCCCCTGCATCCCACTTAATCAATCAAATCAATATCATTGAACTTTGAAACAAAATCAAACGATTTACCCTGTCAATCCAAAGGCGACACAGAATTTTAAGAACAGTGTGCAGAGAAGCAGAACAATGGCGGCAACTGAATCCCGAAAGACTGCATCCAAAACGAACAACCCCTGCGTCATTACAGAACTGCGCAAGTATTCCATGTCTCCGTCGCAAATGCAGTTCGCCATATTCCTCCCTGCTTGCTTCCTTCCTATTGAAAAATGTGTCTCGAATGTCCATGAGATATACGACCATTTTAAATTTCAAATATCCCGCTTTTAAAAGTTGTCGCTCTTTCTAAAACTTTTGGAACGTTGTCCGTCCGTTTGAAATTGTCCGTCAACTCCAGCCGTCAGCTCTGTCCATCAGTCTTTCCGGCGGTACGTTTTTTCCAGCGCATGGGATGGGATGGGGATGTTATATTATCAAGTAACATACATAGGTAACTTTTGTCTATAAGTTAGCTTTCTCCGCAAATGTAAACTTACCAACGTTAATGTAAATTAATTAAATATGAATTCATATATCTCTTCATCTATTTTAAATTGTTTTTTTTTTAAATATATATTATTATATTAAAATGAAGTACTTTAACAATATGAATCTTGTTTTAATTACTTTAGATTATTATAAAGTAAATTTCCAAGATATAGAAGTATTTCATAATTTCTTAATATTTTTAAGATATAATATAGAAAATTGTATATGAATGTTGTATAAATATATTTTCAATTTTATATGAACTTCAAACTATTATAAAAAAATAATGTAGATAAAATAAAATAGTATAAGTCAATAGTGGCATGGTGTGAGGTTGAGTTGTGTTGTTATTCTTGTCATCAAGATTCAAACCCAATTGGGATGTAATTGTTGAGAATTTATAATGGGGATGAGGCTCCCCATTTGTGATCTCACCGGTTTAAGCATTTACTCCTCTTAATAAAAATAAATAAAAATAAAATAGTATAAATATTTCAGATATTATTGTATTTGTAAACTTATTTTAAATATTGAAGAAAATAGATAAATATATAAAATAATTGAAAAGATAATTGTGCTAATTAAATTTGTTCTAAATATAAGTCAATCATATTTTATTTTTATGTACACAACAACACTATTCCCCTTAATCCCATTATATAATGCCTCTTAGCATATTTAACTGATGATAGTTGAGATTGATAATTAGATAATTGTATTTTTTATTTTAGAACACCTAAAACTCAAGATAAGTCCATGAGGAAAAAATGCTCTTGGAAAATTTTCCTCATAGGGAGATCTAGGAGGAAAAAAGACGGTGCTTTGCAAGTGTGAAGGACGGCTAGCATAACCCATGACAGGGGTTGACACGAGGTGGTGGAGGAGTCTCGACCCTCCTCCACTCTGGCAATCATTTTGTGGTACAGGTCACCCCTTGCCTTGATTTCTAATCTCTCTTGCAACTCTCTCCCAAATGTTCATTTATGCGAGGGGTTTTTTATTTTGCCCTCGTTCATGTGAGATTTCTTATGGGGTTTCTGGCTAATAATGGTAGGGGATACAAACTCCCCCAACAGCTCGGCTAAAGAGCCGAACCCAAAAACTGGAGGGCATTCACATGCAAAAGTTGTCCAGGGACATGATGGTTGGGGAGAAGGTGACATTGCTACCAGGTGCAAAGTTCTTAGTGCAAGCATGCGAGGACAAAAAAGATGGGGGATGCAAAGAGTGAAGGTAAGTGCCCCTCTACTTCCTCTAAAGTGGATATCTTGGTTTCAAACCATGATTTAAAGAATGCAATAAAAGAGGAGGATCACATATTAAAGAATGTGGAAATATTTTTTGTCGTTGTGGATATCAATAAGTTCCCAACAATGAAGTATATGGATGAGTAGCTTGCTAGTGTTTGGGTTAAAAAACTAGGAATTCATTTCCTTTACTGGAAAATGATACAGAAAGGTTTATTTGTTATTTTTTTTTTTATCATGAAATACAAGAATATGTAACTAACAAGAAATTTTGGAGCATTGGAAAGAATGTCTTTCAGGCTCTGGCTTGGTCTCTAGATGCTCTAAATGATGAAATATTGGCTCTTTCGAGTCCTAGGTGGGTGGTTATAAAAAACATTCCCCCCGTGTTTAGAAATGCATTCCTCTTCTGCTTGAGCCTTATAAGAGGGTTATCAAAATTGATGATACTAGGTCTTCTCTACAACATGTTGATGTTAGCGCTCTTGTATCCATACTCCTCGAGGTTGATATTCCAAAATGGTTGCTGCTAGAAATTGACAATGATGATGTCAAATGCGCCATTGAAATGCTCAGGGGGCTTAACGCATGCTACCTGTCTAAAAAAGAAGGGCACGTAAGGAGGAACTACCCCTTGATAACAAGGAAAAATAAATTGCCTAAGCCCTCTAGTGGCTCTGGTGATTGCATTCTGCTTGTGGCTTGGAATGGCAATATTCAAGGGTCGGGTGGCAAGGATGTTAGGGTTGTTAATAATGGTGAGGGTGGTGGAACCCTGAATATAAAGGAAAATATGGAAACCTTAAAAGATATTGGAAATTCGAAAACCCTAAATGGGAATTTGGATATAAAACCCTAATTGAAAATATGAATAATTATTCCCTAAATGATATTGTGAATATTCATGCCCTAAATGGAAATATGGGCTCAGGAACCCAAAGTGTAAACATGAGTGTGGAAAATTTAAACGACTCTATAAATATGGATATAGATTGTGTAAATAATGTTTAGGAAAATAATTGATTTGGTCATGGGGTGGAGATTCTGACCCAACCCGATGGTGAAATAATCCCATCCACTAGTTTTTGTAGAAATAATATTCAGAATTAGTTGGACAATTTAATTAAAGAACTAGAAGTTGATTCCTTGGACCCATTGTCTAGGATAAATGATAATTGTAAAAAAATTGAGCAAGCAAAAGAGGCCATAAACAAACTTCCCTCCCCATTGAAGTGGTGGGAAAAAGAATGCACATCAATTGGCTATGGAAAAGAAAAAAAAGTATTAAGGAAAATGAAAAAAAGGAGGAATATCAATAGGGATAAAGAACATAAGAAAGAGATATACTTTATAACTCAATTCAAAACTCAAGCTTGGATAAAGAGGATAACATGTAAAATTTCTTAGAGAAAGCTAATCCAAAATAAATTTGCATTCAGAATAATGAATCAAATGCACCTACCACTATTAAACAAATGGTGAATGCATTTGAAACAAAAATGCAATCCACCAGTACCTGTTGATGGTTAAAATGACACAAACAACATTAAAACAGAATATTTCTACTCTATTTCTCTTGAAAAAGAAAGACAACATGTAGTAGCCTAACTCCCAAGGTCCTGGTAGTTGGTTCTCAACTGTCTGATGTCACTCAATTGGTTCATGCAACTATAATATTCAAGGGGCCTGTGCTGGTAACAAAGGATTCAAGCTATAACTCTTTTTATCGAAATAGTTCATGTAAATCAATGGGTTTTAAATAAAAGAAAAAGATAGAACAAAGGGGTAAACCAGTAAGTATGAACCGAATTTATCTAGTATCTGGACATATACCTTCAACGATGAATGTTTCCTAACAGATCATAAAAAACATAAGATGATACAGTCTATAGCATAATCTATACCACTGCATACATTTTAGGTGCTTAATTAACTTCGCAATTACTCTTGACAAATATTTCAAGGATTTCAAAACAACACACATTCATTCATCATCAAAATTATAGATCAACGGACTTCTAAATAACTTCAACTCAATGACAATCTAATAAGATGATCCTTAAATCTGATTCCTTCAAATGACTTTCATCATTCAAGAAACTCTTATGTTCAGCACAATCACTGCATACAGATAGATCATAACTTATTAACCTTATCAAACAAAACAACTCAATGCCAAAAAATCCATATTGTGTTAACCTGTAAATTCTATTAATTGTAAAAGATTAAGTACAATGTATCTCTGCAAAAACTCTACAAAATTCTATCTCTTAGCATTAGGTAAGCCAATCTAGTTCTCAATTAGCCAACCTTTACAATATGATACCCATCTGGTATTTATAGATATACAAAAAGTTCGAACCTCACTTCTATTTTAGGCTTTCCATCTTTTTAGGAATTTAGACTCTCTTGGAAACTCAGATCAACTTGATCTTGAGTTCTTACATTAGACTTTTAGTCTTAACTAAAAATAGAAGATAGAAGAGAAAAGAAAGTCATGCGCTCAAAAAAAAGCTATTAGTGTTGTATGCATGCAACATGCAAAGAAGGAGAACATCATGCATATAAGGATTCATGCATGTGAAGCTGGATCTACTAGGAACTCATCGTAACTGGTGAACACTTGTTGTAGAGTCTCCATCTCTGGCCCATCAATCCAGTCATCTTCAAATTTAATCTGATCCAACTCAGTTGCAGCAAACTCCTTCATACTTTTCACCTTTATTAATTCTCTCCCTGCATCTTTTATCTCCTCTTTGACCTCTACAAGTCGATCTAACATCAACTCTCCACCATCATCTCCCTTTTGCATAAGTCCTTGGAATCTTTCATCCCACTTTTCCTTTATTTGATTAAAAGGCATGCCCTCTTTTGTAAATGCATTTATATCTACAATAATGGCAATAGCTACTTCTAATTCTTCCAATTACTCAGTTAAATTATTTACAACTTCCTGAATCTCATCCTTATGCTTGCTCAAAAAGCCAGTCCTAAACTTGAGTATGCGAGAAGTCTTCTCTACAAAGTCTTTGTTATCATCTTCAAGTATAGACTGTTCCAGAAGAGTTGTTAGAGGCAATGTATTTATCTTTTCTAACTTTTCACCATACCCCTTATACTCTTCTTCTTGTTTTTCTAATACCTCAATATATTGATACATCTCTTTAATCAACCCTTCAATATCCTTGTAGGCTTCAAATCCTTTCACTAAAATCTCTCCTACCTCTTGGTTCAATTTATCTATCAATTTGTCTACCATCTCCACCTTTCCTCTAACCTGCACCAAATCATCAACCTCCTTTTTGCTTAGCAAAACAGGAGTCTCAATAGCTGCAACTTGTTGTGACCTTGGAGAGGAGACACTCTTCAAGAATGAATGTAACTGATCCAATTGAGCTTTAAGCTCATCTTTCTTTTGTTTGTCCTTCATCATTCTTGATTTAGTTGTTGAAGCCACCACATCAATCAGATTCATTTGTTGATTCCTAGTGGGTCTTTCCAAATTAACCGTACTTAATTGATAGTCTGTTAGCTGCATATCCCCTACCTCCTTTTCAGTCATAGGCATGGCACATTCAGCAACTATCTCCCCTTTATCTATGAGTCTGGTAGAATGTAATATTTTAGCCTTCTTCTTAGGCCTTTCCTGTTCAATTCCCTTCATCATGTCCTCCCAATTAAGAGGTTGAGGAGGTGTTCTAGCTCTCTTCTGCAGGTCTAACTTCAACCATATAAGACCACTGGGAGCAGTCATCATCATGGAAGAGGAAGCGGCAATTGTAGAGGGTGGCTGAACATTTACCTCAGGTTGGGAATCAACCTTTGCTTTCTCTGGTTGCTCCTACAGCACATGCATCTGCACTAACTTCTCAGCCTCTTCTCTATCTCTTTGTTCTTGCATTTTCTTGTCTTCTTCTTCTTTTCTCAATCTTTCTTCCTCCAACTGATCCTTCTCCATTTTTTCCTTCTCTAACCTGTCCTTTTCTAATTTCTCTTTTTCTAAGGCCTCTCTTTCTAGCTTTTCCCTTTCTAACCGTTCTGCCTCCAAAGCTTTAAGTTTTTCAACTTCTGCTTCTTCTTCCTATTGCTTCCTAATTAGCTCTTCGACCTCTTTTTCTTTCCTTATCTTTTCTAATTCTTCCTTTTCTATCCTTTCTATTTCTAAGGCCTTGAGCTTCTCTGCCTTTTCCCTTTCTTCTTTAGCTTGTTGTTTCTTTATTAGCTCTTCAGCATCTCTCTCCTTTCTTAGAGCTTTAGCTTCTTCCTCTTTCTGTTGAGCTTCCTCTGCCTTTTCCCTTTCTTCTTCAGCTTGTTGTTTCTTTATTAGCTCTTCAGCATCTCTCTCCTTTCTTAGAGCTTTAGCTTCTTCCTCTTTCTATCGAGCTTTCTCTGCAAGTTTCAGTTTAGCAACCAGGATTTCCTTTTCCCTCCGGTTTCTTGCTTTCTCCTCCTCAAGATCATGGATCTTCTATATCAACTCTAACTTGTCATTTTCTACTTTAACCTTGAGCTCATGCTCTCGTTGCCTCATTTTCTCCTCTACTTCATCAGTTGCTACCCTTGTTTCAACTTGTTTTGCTTTTAATTGTTGATGTTGAAGTAGAGCATCAGCTTGCACCTTAGCATCCATTTCCTTTTGCTTCTCTGCAGCAGCCCTTGCATCAGAATCTCTTGTAGCATCTTCAAATAGTTTCCATTGCTCTTCTTGTGTCAGAATCTGCTCAATAGTATACCCTAGAGGCATGTTTTCCTACAAGTCCATTTCTGACAGAGTCTCCTCTGAATCTGTCTCAACTTCTACAAATTCTTCTTCCACTTCTTTTCCTTTAGCAACTTCAGCCATGGCATGAAGTGCTCCTTCTTGAACCTCTTTACTTTTCTTTCTTGTGAGTGGGGCTTGTGTGGATGACTCACCCAATGTGGGCGTAGAAACAACAGATCCTATTGGAACATCTCCCTCTGGTGCCTCTTCTTCTTCATCGACCACCTCAAGTTCTATTTCTTCAACATCCGGAGGAAAGAATTCTAATGGCTCCTTGGAAGGTGTCTTTCTTTTAATTCTCTTGTATCCTTTACCCTTCTTAAGGATTGGTCCTTGAGGAGCTCGAGCTTTCATCATCAACCATTGCACACTTCTATCCAAAACTGCTCTTCCAATTTTCTTAATATCAATTGTTTCTTCCTCATTCCAGTCTATTGGATCTAAGCTTTTGGTTTCAACGTTCAAGGCTTCATATGAGGGATCCAATACAATTCCATCATCCACTAACGTGTCAGGAATATTTTCTTTAACACCCAACTCTACCATAAGTGCAACCGATAATCTTTCATAGTTCTTCTTCCTTAAGTCATATTCATCCTGCCGATCACACCAAAAGTCCTCTAACAAATTAAAATGTCTAGTGAACACTAAAGGTAATAAGGCATACATTTTCTTCCTTGGATCAAAATACTTACGAGCTGTATATAATCCTAATTTCAATTGTATCAACTCATTACAAACTACCTTTGCACCCTTCAAGTGTTGACATCCATATTCACCCAATTTCATGGGAAATTTATGACATCCAGTCTTATGCTTGATCCCAAACCTAGCATTAACTCCAATGGCTTGATACACAAATTTCATTAGCACCATTCTATTACTGCAGCATCTTGGAAGTAAATGTGGATGGCCTTCAAAACCAAACAACCTGAAGTATGTAAATTTGGGGTATTGGATGTACCAACTTCCCCATTCAGCAATAAAAGCCATAGCTTCTTGACTTAACCTGTATCCTGCATCTCCACTCAACCAATTGATGACCACATATAAAAATGCATCATTGACTCTTCTGAAATGAGTCTTGACAACTTGAAGAGATAACTGATCATAATGTTCCCATACCTTCTTTTGCCCATCCAAGGCTCCTATTATACCTACACTATTTAATCCTGGGAAAATCCCCAATCTTGCTGCAGCATAAACCACATAAGAAGTCATGAAGAAAGATTTAGTCTGTCTAACCCTTGTGAGCTGATCATGTATGGCATCAGAAACAATCATTGACCAATCAAACTGGTAATCACCCTGAAAGATTACTTGAATGAAATGAAACATCCATTCCTTGAAGTGGAAGGTATCCCTCTTCCCAAACACTCTGGACAGCATTAATATCAATTCAAATATCTCCTTGAAATCTACCCTCTTTGGCTGGTCTGCAAGCTTACTTAAAGATTTCTTCTCTGTGCTTAACCATTTTTTGTTTAAGTGAGACTTATTGGAGTCTTTATGCTTGCTATATTTCTCCAATGCCTCTGCTTCAATTAGCTACACCAAGTTCTTGGGATCAGGAACATTAAATATGCTTTGGAACATTTGCGGAGTAAGATCTATAATCACATTATTTTGTGAATCCATGCATAATCTTGTAGCAGGATTGTAGGTACTGGCTACTGTCAATATCAACTCTGGACACTGGACTGATAAAGGAAACACAGTGATATGTGCAAGACCGGAGTCAACAATCCTTTGTGTTCTCCCTGTCAAGTTTGCTCGTTCTGCAAAGGTCTCTTCATGTAATTCTTCAAAGCTATACTGGCCCAAATTAGTATCTGTGATATCTGACTAGTCTGATTCCACCTTGCTCACTTTCACCACCGGATTCCTATGATCATACCTCAATGTATAAGGCAACTGTTCTGGTTTCACCTTCTTTATTTTTGGTGCTGTCTTTGATGTTCCAGCTGGTTGATTCCTTCAAGCAGCCTCTCCTGACGTTCCTGACATCTCTCAATTCTTCTGCAAGCAAACCTTTAATTAGATCTTTAGATATCATCATAAAACATGCTTTTAAAACATACCTGTTACACATACATCGGAGTCGGAACCAGACAAAAGCTCAAAACAATCTCTTTTACAATACTGGTGGACTCGGAGCAAAAAACGATATAGAAACTTCACCTAATAACAAATGGGCTTGGAGTCGGAGTCGAGGAGGTTATCGGAACCGGGATCGAAACGAAAAATGGATTTGGTTTTCTTCAAATTTTCATTTTTTCCATAATCTATTTCCATTCCGCCTCCGCCTCCGATTAGGTTATCATTACTTTGAAGACAGACTTTCCCATTATACGCGGAGCCGAAAATGGGATGAGAATGGAATCGATAACCTTTGTAAAACTAATTCTTAAGTTCAAGATCGATTCTGATCCCACCTCCGCCTATGCTATCATATATTTCAAGGAAACATTTTAGAACTCGGAATCAGAAATGAGATAGAAATGGAATCGATGACTTTTGTAAAACAAAACTCTTAGGTCCATAATCAGCTCCAATCCCGCCTCCACCTATGTTAATCATGACGTCATCAAATACTTTATTCATTTTCAACACAACTTCATGATTAAAATCTAGGTCGCTTTAACACGAAAAGGGCCTTTAAAAACACTACACTCATATGACTGTGGGGAACAATTGCACTTTAGGATATCATTTTTTTTAATCATTTAAAGTGATTACAGAGACCAACGAAACCCTAATCTAACAAACCCGATAAAACTAGGGCACGGGTTTAAACCTTGCCATTTTACCAAACGACGAAACCCTAATTTAAACAATAAATCTAATCTACCCTAACTCACTGTAAAATCTCTAATCTACCTCACTGTAGATTCCTAATTTAACAAACGCCATTAAAAACCCTTAATCTAATCTAATCTACTGCAAACCAAAAACAAACACGAGGCAATCACGATTAAGACATGAAAGCGACAGTGCCCTAAAAATAGAAAGAAATGACAATAAAAACAAACATAAACAAAGAGACCACCCGATCAACAATATAAAAGACCCATTCAAACCAGCATGCCAAGAATCATGAACTTATTTAAACGAAACGATAAAAACGACATGATTCAAAGCACGGGCAAACATATATACAAAACACACAACAACAAACGAAACGAAGAATAACAAAGATAAGAAACCTACCTCGAACATAACAACGCAACTAACCTTTTGAACTAATCTGTTCGCAACAATCCTTTGCTCTTTCAATATTTTCGCTCGAATGAACTCTGCTACTGCTCCTTCGTGCTCTTAGATCTTTAACAATAGCAATAATGATCGGTTTAACCCTTAATAAAGGTAAATATGTAAATTTCTACCTACACCGGCAAACTGTCATTAATGCATTAAAGCGCAATAAAGGCGAAGTCGGAACTGAGAGTGAACCAACACTTCACAACAGTGCGACTTCAGTCAAAAAGTCAACGATAAAAAGTGGCGAGGGCGGAACTAAAATGGAAACAAAATCTCAAATTTATAAAATTTCCAAACCCCATTCCCATTTCGGCTCTGCGTCCGACAACTAAAAACAAAACAAAAGCAAATACAAAAAGTTAAGTAAAAGACCAACCTAATAAAACAAAACACAAAGACCGAGACTAAGCAAAAATAAAAATAGTGGAGGCGAGATCGGAACTGATTGTGATTTTGCAAATTTTGATAACAACCATCCTAATTCCCACTCCGGCTCCGCTTCCGCTAAAGACCAAAACAAAGGTAAAGAAAAGACTGTCGAGATAGAACCAAAAACAAGCCTCAAAAGAACTTGCAGAACCCGATTTTGTTCTAGTTCCGATTCTGACAGAGAAACAAAAGAAAAAAACAAAGTATTTGGCAAAACTAAACTCCAAACTTTGTTTCAAAAACAACTAAGTACAAAAATAACAAAGGGGGACCCATTTTGACCAAGGCAAAAGATGGGGTGGTTATGCAAGGCATAACAGTACCCAACAGGGTGCCACTGATGGATTGGTCTCTGACCAAAGTGGAAATGGATAAAGTATTAAGGTTATTGTTGGTTTTGAAGCACAAGGTGACTAATGCACCGATGATATCATGATGGATACGGGTGTGTTGGAATTCAATAATAAAGATGAAAATAATAGAAGTTTAGTAGGTAACCAAGATGTTGACAAAGTGAAACCTAAAGGAACCTCGTGTAAAAATCTCGAGTATAATAACAGTGATAAAAGTGATATAATTGCTCTTTTAATAATGTTGTGAATTCAAGAGAGTCCAGTATGCCTAGAGACCCTATAATTTCATGGGTTATAGGGGCTACCTTGGTTAAGGAGGTCATAGATGGGGACCTGAAGTTAACAAAGGATAATTACAAAGAACAAGAACATAGAAAAGAAACACTAATCCCAATAGGGAGAGGGATCCTTAAACTCTTGGAAAAGCAAAAAAGAAAAAAAAAAGTGTTGTCATCCTAAGCCCTACTACCAAAAGAATAGAAATGGAGTCAAGGATGCCTAAATGTTTCAATTCTTTTAGGACCAAAAAGGACACTCTTGCCAACATAGAACCTAATGACCATTAACTGCATCTCATGGAATATTAGGGGGTTGGAATCCCTTGACAAGAAACAAATTGTAAGGAGGTGTGTGCAGTGAAAATCCCCTAGCCTGAAGTGCAAAACAAAAATGAAATGTAAGACAAAGGAAACACAACAACACCTCAATATTGGCCTAAGTTGAACATGAAAAAAATGCAAGAAAAAGAGTGATATTACCTTGTCCAAGTTGATCGATTGATTGGCCTTGTAGATCGTTTGATTTGTGTGCTCCTAGATCGATTTCGGCAGCATAATGGCTTGTAAATTCTTGATTTGGATGCAAGATGGCTATGAATCGGATGAGTGCTTGAGAAGGGTTGAATGTGATGCTTAGCTTGAATGTCCCTTTGGTTAGGGTTGTGAAAATGGCTAAGTGTTAGCCATTTATCAAGGGAGAGATGAATGAATGGCTACGATTCATTCTTGGCTAAGGACAAGAGATCAAGGGTGAAGATCAAAGGTTGACCAAAAGGAATTAAAAATTCCCTTTTTAATATGCATGGTGAAGACAAAAGGAATAAAATATTTCTTGAGAAACCTTGGGTGAATAAATGGAATTTATAATTCCATTAAGGGTGTTGGAAGAATAAAATGGAATTAAAAATTCCATTGGGATGTGGGAAGAGTTCACTAAAGGGTGGTGATTAAACTAGTTGATGAAGGATTAGAAGAGAGTTAGGTGGTTAATGATGATTAGGAGCCAACTTGCAAAAGTTGGAGGATGTGACACCTCCTAATCATGGATTAGGAATGTGCGCATCCCTAATGATCGGATTAGGAGATGAACTAGAATTAAGTGTGGATGGGACATAAAGGGAATTAAATAAGTGGGTTATTTATCTAATTCTTTGGAAGAAAGGGATAAAGGGGTGAGGTATTTAATTATTTAACTAAATACTTTAGAGATTTAGAGGACTTTAAGGATGTTAATTAAATAATAGTAACATTATTTAACTAATGTGGATAAAGGATATTTAGACAAAAAGGGAAAATTTGACCAAATATAAGTGGTCAAATTTAGATGTCTACATTTTTCCCCTCTTTGAGATGGTGTGACGAAGTAGCATCATTTCAAATAAAATTAAAACATAACACCTGGAAGAAGATGATTAGATTAGGGAAGATGCCCCAGTCATTAAAAGGAATGGTTTGGAAGAAAAAAATGATGGGATTGAAGATGAAGATTAGAGATTGAGGATGCCCCCTCGAGAGGACATACGGGTTCAAGAGAACACGGGTGGGCTCTTGAAATGGATGAGGTGATGTGAAAGGGTAGATGGGGAAGATAATAGGAGATGACATATAGAAGATAGGATAGTAGAGAGGATTGAGGATGCACAAATGGATTCAAGGACAAATATGGTGTTGCCCTAGTCAAGCTACAAGCTAAGATGGACTGATGATGGATGGAGTGTTGTTGATGAGGGAATGATATATCCTGAAACAACACAAGGATAAGGGAATAACACATCTCAATGATGATGATGATGAGAGTGTTGTTAGGGAAAGATATATCCCAAAACAACACAAAAGGATAGGGAAGGATACATCTCGATGATGATGATGAGAGTGTTGTTGATGAGGGAAGGATACATCCCAAAACAACACAAAAGGATAGGGAAGGATACATCCTGATGATAATGATGATGATGATGATTGGATCAAGGCTTGTAGCAAGGTTGAGAAAAATACCAAGGATGTGGTCAGATGATTTGTGCTAGATTGGATGGAGAACTAGGATTAGGGATTGGTGGATTAGGATTAGATAAGTGGATGGAATTGGATGGAATTGGATGGAGGACTAGGAGTAGGTGGAGGATTAAGCTTGGCGAGTGGATCAAGATTAGATGGAGGATTGAGGTTGTGTGAATTGGTAGGAGGATTAAAATATAATGGAATGGAGGGGGAATGATACAAGAGGATGTGGATGATGAACTAAGATAGGAGCATGTGGATGCTAGATTAGGCTAGGAAGATTGGGATGGTGGATTATAGTCTGAATATTGGAATGGTGGATTAAGATAGGAGGGTGAGGAAGTTGAATTAAGATGGGAAGATTGAGATGATGGATTAGCATAAGAGGACATGGGTGGTGGATTTGCATAGGAGGATGTGGATGTTGGATTAGGATGGGAAGATGTGGATGTGGGATTAAGGTAGAGATATTGTGATGGTTGATGATGATAAGGATAGGTGTATGGGGATGGTGGATTAATATAGGAGGATGTGGATGTTGGATAGGAGAGAGACGTAGCGAGAGGACATGATGAATATGTGGATGGTGAGGGTACTGGATATCCCTTGTCAAGTGTATCATAAGGACTATTATTAGACACGGATAAAGGCATGGGGAGATAGCTCGTAGGAATGGTTGGATTTTGGGAGGCCGTCGGGAGAAGCTTGCTAGCAATGACAACATCAAGGGTATCTATATTATATTCATCTTGATCAATAAGAATTTCATTATCATCATCAACATAGTTGGTATTCCCCTTGACTACTATTTTTGGTTGCACTGATGAGGGATAAGGATTCATGATGTTAGATGGAACATATATGGATGGAAAAGATAGGAATAGGTGATTAAAAGGTAAGGATAGATTATGAAAAGATGAATAGGATGGATCGGAAGAAGATTGAAGAAGAGATCTTAATATTTTTTTCGATATCAAAAGATCTTGGATTTAGATGATTCAAATCTCAAATTGGGATTCAAGTTAAGCTCGGATTGGGATTGGATAAAAGCTCAGATTGGGATTGGATTAAAGCTCAAATTCAGATCATGGGATTAAATCTCAGATTAAGATGATTAAAATATGTGGTGGGATGTGATAGGATTGATGAGATAGGATTGGATGATTGATTAGATAAGAAGATGGGAACGGATTCTAGACCCGGTTCAAAGATTTGACTTAGATGGCATAAGGTGTTGACGATCGGATTGGTTACGAATGGGATGGTTACAACTCTAAATATACCTCAATATGGAAGTAGATTTTTTGGGTCATAATTATGATTAATTGACTCAAGACAGATGACAACCCTGAGCAGGTGCAAGTGAGAAAAATCAGGATCAGACACCTAAGCCAACTTGGATAAAAACCTCAGAAACGAAGCCTAGGGGATTTAGATTGATAAACCGATGATGCATATGCAATCTAAGGATTCTCTAAGATACTCCTAGATAATTTTATTGATGGAATGACAAGCCTTAGGAAATTTTGATAGATGAAAAGGATAATTACATGAAGATGGATGGTGATAAAAATCTTTCGATTGCGGCGAATGACTCGAGGAACGGCAAGCCTTCAATGGCCAAAAGGATTCGCATTCTAGAATTTGTATGGGAAGAAAGGTCACCTCTAAAGGTTGCAAGGTCACCTATGTATTTTGCAAGGTCACCTATGAAGGTTGCAAGGTCGCCCTTGTACTAGGTGACACTAGAAACAGGCAAAATTCACCCAAAATGGAAAATTTGCTTATTTGGCAAAGAAAACTTGCCCAAGAAGGTGAAAAATCGCCTATGAAGGTTACAAGGTCACCTATGAAGATTGCAAGGTCACTTATGGAGGTTTCAAGGTCGCCTATGAAGGTTGCAAGGTCACCCCTCTACTAGGTAACACTAGAAACAAGCAAAATTTACCCAAAATGGCAAATTCGCCTATTTGGCAAAGAAAATTTGCCCAAGAAGGTGCAAGCTCACCTATGAGGGTTGAAAGGTTTCCTATGAAGGTTGCAAGGTCACCCTTGTACTAGGTGACACCAGAAACAAGCAAAATTCACCCAAAATGGCAAATTCGCCTATCTGGCAAAGCAAATTTTCCCAAGAAAGTGAAATCTTGCTTATGAGGGTTGAAAAGTCACCTATGAAAGTTGAAAAATCACCCAAGAAGGTACAAACTCACCCAAGAAGCTTGCAAGCTCACCCAAGAAGTTGAAAACATTGAAGAACGGGCAGATGTGACTGAAGAACAAACAGGTGTGACTTTGAGGATTGCCTAATGGGATGACAACTTAGCCTAAATGGATTCAAATGGGGACTCAGACAAAGAATGAGATGGAAAATGGATAAACGGACACTTGAGATGGAAAATGGATAAACGGACACTTAAATGGACCTAAATGGGGCTCCGAACGGAGAACGAGATAGCAAACGTAAAGAATAGATACACCTAAATCGATTCAGATGGAAACTCAGATGGAGGATTGGACCACCAATGGACACACGAATTTTCTTAAATGGATCCAAATGGCGACTGAGACGGAGAACGAGACAAAAAATGACCAAACAAACACCAAAATGGACAGGAAACAGGAAAATTTGCCCCAAATGAAAAATTCACCTATCTAGTGAAGAAAATTCACCCAAGAGGCAAAAAAATCACCCAAGAAGGAAGCAAACTCACCCAAGAAGCAAGCAAATGGATAAACGGATACCAAAACGAACCCGAACGGGGCCTCAAATGGAGAATGGAATGGCAAATGGAGAGAAGGGATTTTCCTAAATGGATCTAGATGGAGTGTCGAATGGAGGATAGGACCACCAATGGAGAAATAGATTCACCTAAACGTATCCAAATGGGGACTCAGATCAAGAATGGGACAGAGAACGGCTAAACGAACACCAAAACGGACCCAAACGGGGTCCCGAATGAAGGAAGACTTGAACAGGAGGCAAGGTTACCCCTATAATAAGAAAAATTTCCCAACAAGGTGGAAAATTCACCTATAACAAGGGGATGGGAAATTTGTTGAGCAGGACGGAGAATGGTCGTCGAAACGGACCTAAACGGGGACCCGAACGGAGAACGGGATAGCAAAACGGATGAACAGATTCACCTAAACGGATCCAAATAGATACTCGAACAGAGGAAAGGACCACCAAAAGACAAATGGATTCACCTAAAGGAATATGAACTGGGACTCAGATGAAGAACAAGACAGAAAATGGCCAAATGGACACCAAAACGGACACGAACGGGGTCCCAAACAGACAAAAAAAATTAAATGGGAGGAAAATTTGCCCCTATACTAAGCAAGTTCACCCTTGTACTTAGAAAAATCACCCAAGAAGGTGGCAAATTCGCCCATGTACAAGGCATAGGAAAATTTGCTAAGGGGGATGCCAGACAGGACTGGAACGGGGAAGCAAAATCGCCCTTGTGAGAATTAAATTTGCCCAACAAGCAAGCAAATTCACCCAATAGGATAGAAAGTTTTCCTTTTCTCTGGGGATGGGTGAATTTTAGGATTGACAGACTCTCCTAAGGGATGGATTGGGTCGCTTGTTCGAGAGAACGGGCGAAAACGGGGTCACCTAAGAAAGAACCCTCAAGCAAATTCGCCTTTGACAAAGAAAAACTCGCCTAAATGGATGACCTGCACAGGATAGAGAAGCAAGATAGCCTCTGAAGGCAAGGGGGGACTATGGAAAAGGACAACAAGCATGATAAATAACAGATAGAAGACTGAACTAACTCAACCGAAAATAAAAGCATTGGTATCGCATAGAGAAGACACTCCAGGAAACACGATCCTAGAATTAGTGATAAGGATTTGCAAAATCAATGTAGGCCCACCACCTTGAGTGGACAACCCAAGGTTAATACTCTGTGATACTGAGGTGGTTCTCTAGAGCACCCTTTCTTGCGAAGTTAGATAGCTAGTGTTCCAATGGCACAGGGTCGTCAACGGATGCCATGGGCTCACCTTCACACTCTCACTCGAGGACTAACGTAATCCACCATGAATATTTCTATCTCAACCCAAGGGAGTACATGGTGAGTATCTTCAAGGTGTCGTACGTAATCCCTGCACTACATGATGCCATAGCTAAAACATGGGTCTCTATCTAGGCCGAACAAGGCTATCTTGTGAGTCCCCAATATACACACGGTACGTGGGGCACAACCGTGAACACCAGCCCATCACAAGCATGAGTTAGGAGCCTCTACGAGGTACTAGAAACTCAAACCAAATATTCACGTCTTATCTAGGTATCACCCTAGCTTCGATGCTCCACCAAACATGACACGATTAGATTGGGGTATTAATTTCGTTCTCCCCCCTTTATATACCCCGTCAGTAATACGTGGTTGGAATCATCCCCTAGGTGATGAAATCCCAGGTAGTTCCTACTAAAGGAAGAAGACACTAGATGTTTCGACTGGTCCCTAAGCTCGCACGTAGCGCAAGGGGAGAGCTTAAATGCCCTAACACCTCCTATCAAGACTCGACTAGACTAGATCAAGCTACAATTTCTCATCACCCAAGATTGCCTAAAGGTGCAAGGGGAGTGGATATGTCAACAACCTACTCGCAAACATGGAAAAAAAGTTAAATTGACTCTTTAATTAAAGTTGTGTTTTCCTAGCTAGTATGGAAAAATGGCACACAGACTAACTAAAGGCCTTGGACCGATCGTTCTACAAAAAATGTGTTAGTAGTTTCAAACCACCGATCTTGGACTAACGAGGAACTATTGCACAGATTATTAGAAGGAGGCAAGGACACTCACAAACAGATGAGTTAGCGGATTAGCACTTAAAAATGGAAGCGAAACGATGTTGAAAATGGAAGATTAGGGTTTCAGATTCACCTTAGGTTTGCCTCTATGTGAGGCAAATTTGCCCTTCTAGATGTGCAAATTCACCCCTGTTTGCAACCTAGTCTCTATTTGCAACCTCGCTTATGTTTGCAACCTCGCTTGTTTGCAACCTCGCCTATTTGCAACCTCAATTGTTTGCAACCTCACTTGTTTGCAACCTCACCTCTGTTTGCAACCTCGCCTGTTTGGAATAGGAAAATTCACCCCTCTTGGCAAATTTGCCCCTGTAAGGGGCAATTTCTCTTGTCAAGGAAATTTTGCATCTGTAACTAAAGTCTGAACCTGCTAGAGTCAAACAACAGAGAACATGAAAGGATAGACTCATGACGTGGGTCCCACCAGGCGTGCCAGAAATTTGTGTAGTGAAAATCCCCTTGCCTAAAGTGCAAAACGAAAAAATGAAATGCAAGACAAAGGAAACACAACACCTCAAGATTGGCCTAAGTTGAACTTGAACAAAATGAAAGAGAAATGGAGTGTTATACCTGTCCAAGTTGATTAGTTGATTGGCCTTGTAGATCATTTGATTTGTGTGCTCCTAGATCAATTTCGGCAACATAATGGCTTGTAAATGCTTGATTTGGATGCAAGATGGCTATGAATGGGATGAGTGCTTGAGAAGGGTTGAATGTGATGCTTAGCTTGAATGATTCTCTAGTTAGGGTTGTGAAAATGGCTAAGTGTTAGCCATTTAGCAAGGGAGAGATGAATGAATGGCTATGATTCATTCTTGGCCAAGGACAAGAGATCGAGGGTGAAGATTAAAGGTTTACCAAAGAAATAAAATATTCCTTGAGAAACCTTGGGTGAATAAATGGAATTTAAAATTTCATTGGAAAGGACATGGGGATTGTAAATGGAATTAAAAATTCCATTAAGGGTGTTGGAAGAATAAAATGGGATTAAAAATTCCATTGGGATGTGGGAAGAGTTGACTAAAGGGGGTTGATTAGACTAGTTGATGAAGGATTAGAAGAGAGTTAGGTGGTTAATGATGATTAGGAGCCAACTTGCAAAATTTAGAGGATGTGACACCTCCTAATCATGGATTAGGAATGTGCACATCCCCAATGATGGGATTAGAAGATGAATTAGGATTAAGTGTGGATGGGAGATAAAGGGAATTAAATAAGTGAGTTATTTATTTAATTCTTTGGAAGAAAGGGACAAAGGGGTAAGGTGTTTAATTATTTAACTAAATACCTTAGATATTTAGAGGAATTTACAGATGTTAATTAATAATAGTAACATTATTTCATTAATGTGGATAAAGGATATTTAGATGAAAAGGATAAATTTGACCAAATATAAGTGGTCAAATTTAGATGTCTATAGGAGGTTCCTCAATCAGTTCAAGAGAAAAGATGTGGTACTCATTCAAGAATTAAAAGCCACAAGTTTTATGCTAGATACAAACTTGAAATTTATCTGGAAGGATGCAACCCCGTATGTTACACATCATGAAAAAAGAAGGGGTAGAGCTATTATCCTCATCCCTAAAGAGTGGAACCAATATGTTTCAAGTTTTGGTGTGTCACCTTGTAATAGGGTTTCTTCGATCATTGTAAACAAGAATGAGACCACATTTAGAATCTTCTCTATATATGCACCTAATGAATATAGAGAGAGAATCCAACTGTGGAACTGGATGTATAATCTAGAATCCATACCTTGGATCCTAGGAGGGGATTTTAACATGGTAAAGAGGTTTGAAGACAAGTGTGGGGGGATATGCATGAAGTGGAAAGGGAATGAGGAATACTTTTGGATACGGATGAAATTTAAATTAAACCTAGCAGATCTTATTAAGTGGAAAAGGAAAGAGTTTCCTAGCATATGGTTCACATGGTGTAATGCCTAGAAAGTTGGGAGGAGAATATACTAGCGCCTAGAAATTTTTAATCTAAACAAGGACCATTTTATCATAGAAACCCTTAGATATGGCTACAAAGTGGAAGTCCATACCTATACATTATTAGACCACCATCCCATCAAAATAAGGATCATCATTAAAAATTCCAGGGTATGAAAAGCATAAAGGGGAGTTTTCCTCCTCAACACAAATTTGCTTAATGATGAAGACTATATTGCTATCATTAGGTCCTTAAGGCTCATAAACAACTAGATGCACGAGGGGAAGAGTGCAATTGAGAAGTGGGAGCTCAACACTCAAGGCTAGAAAACCTTGTTTCAAACAATTGGCAAGAAAAGGGCAATGGATAGGAGAAGGGAGGAGGTCTCCTTTGGGAGGAGCTGCTCCAAGAATAACCAAACATTCAAGGAGACCTTATAAATGAGGAGTTAGGAAATAAACTCCTACTTGCAAAAAGATCCCTAAGGAGGCTTCAAGCCTTTCAAATCCAAGGACTAAGAACAAGGCCCAAGCTCAACTAGTTGAATAATGGGGACAAGGGTACCAAATTCTTCTTCAAATTTCTAAAGGAAAAAAGCATCAAGGAACATATTGAGAAAATTATGGTTGAGGGTGCTTTGTTCCAACCAAGAGGACATCAAAAGGCACTTCTTCAAGTTTTACAAAAAAATATTCACCTTTGAAGGCAACATAGATGGTTGTTCTAATGCAAGAGGCCTACTTAAAAATATTATTCCAAAGAAAATTGGAGAGAAAGAGGCCAATGAGCTAAGTAAGGAGATCTCTGAGGAGATAAAGAAAGCAATCCTTTCCTTGCAGAATGACAAAACCCCTGGGCTTGATGGTCTACCTACTGAATTCTACAAGGTTTTTATAGAGTGGATTGTTGATTATCTGAATCTAGTATATAAGGAAGCTTTGGAGAAAGGATCTGTGGGAAGGAATATCAACAAAGACTTTAAAAATTTCCTCTTAAAAGAGGGTGAAAAAAACATTGATAAAAAATTGGAGGCCAATCACACTCCTCAATGTTTCATATAAAATTCTAGTAAAAGTGTTAGCAAGAAGATTGATTAACATTCTATCAGCCTTTATCAACAACACCCAAACTGAGTTCATCAAAGGAAGATACATCTTGGAGAACCTAATCAAAAGCTAGGAAGCCATGGAGTGGTCTAGAAATTCCAACCAGGACATGGCAATGCTACTCCTGGACTTTGAAAAATCTTATGACAGAGTGGAATGGGACTACATCAAGTTAGCTCTTGAAGCCTTTGGACCCAGAAACCTTCTGCAACATGGCATGTATTCTCTTAAAGGATGTTGTGGCTCAAGTGGATGTAAATCCATCCCTTATAGAGGAATTCAAACTAGAAAGATCAATAAGGAAAGGTTATCCCTTGGCCCCTGCATTATTTATAATTGCCTCATATGCCCTTCACTACTTGTTAAGGGTGAATGATAACACTCCAAGGGTAAAAGGAATAACTTTACCAAATGGTAAAGGAGCTTCTCAATAGTCATCTTGCAAATGATATTGTATTTTTTTTTAACCTAAATGAATCCAATATAGATAACTTGATGGAGAAACTCAAGTGCTTATGTGTAGCCTCAAGAGCCAAGGTTTATTTTGCAAAATTTATCATGCTTGGGCAGAAAGAAAACCTTTCAAACTGGATAAAGAAGTATGACCTGCAATGGGCGAGGTGTAGAAATAGGTAAGGTACTTGGGCATCCCATTTGTTGTCTGCCCAAACCTTAAGGATATGTGGTTGTGGATCAAGGGGAATATAGAAAGGAATATTGAAAGGTGGAATAAGCAATATCTCTCACTAGCTAGTAGAGTTCAAGTTTTTCAGAAGTTGTTATCCTCATACAACTTATACTTTGCCTCTATGGGGATGTTTAGCAGTTACCAAGTCAAAGAAATTCATAAAAATATAAGGAATTTCCTTTGGTTAGATGGCAAGGGAAAAAGGAAAATACATGCAATCAAATGTGATTGGTCTTGTTTGAATACATTGGATGGTGGCCTAGGTTTGAAGGACCTAAAGCTCCAAGGTATAACACTAACATCTAAATGGATTTTTAAAACACTAGATGGGGATGGACCCTGGAAAGTGCTTTTTAGAAATAACATCCAAAATATAACCCCCAAACATGCAAAGACATGGAAAGGGCTCCCACTCTATAACCTCCTCAGCTTAGGTGTTCCTATAGCCCCTAAAGGATCAACTATCTTTAAGAGTATTTGGAGGGCTTCGGAGCATATAAAAAGGAATGTCATAAATGATAAATATATTATGAATAATAAGGTGTACACCCATAGATCCATATGGTGGAACCTTGAGCACAAAGGGAAACCTTTGGCATTATTACAAGGATGCTCAACCAAGAGTTGGGCCAATAAAGGCATCAAATGCTTTAATGACATTTTAAAAAATGGATTTCTAAAAGATTGGAATGAATTAAGTAGTAAGTTCAACCTTCTTGCATCTAACTAGAGAACATACATAGTTTTAAAGGAAGCTTGTAAGGATATGAGCTTCCTAGCGGATTGCAAGTTCAATCCAAAACAATTTCAAGAATTTCAGTGGTATGATGGTAGCTAGTTAGGGAAGGTCAGTGCTAAAATAGTTTACAATTTCCTTGCAAACCAACAATAGGTCATTGAGGATATATTTAAAGTTTGGGAAACCAATCTAAGCAAAAATTAATGGTCCAAAATATTTAGTTTTAATTGGACAAACAAGCTTGAACCGAGGAAGGCTTGCTTCAATGGCTTCTAATCTTCCATAAACTCCCATACAAATTAAACTCTGATGACATTGAGATTTGCAATATATTTAGGACTCCTAAAATAATTAACCCTATTTTTTTAATGTTTATATGCAAAGGGGATCTGGAAGCTTTTCTGTGAGGGACAATGCATTTGGGAAAATTATAACAAAATCCGAATAAACAAAATTTTACAATTAAGGAATATTAAAATGGGAAAAGAACTCTCTTTGTTTTGGCCTTATCTATCTACTGAAATCCTCTTGGATATATGGAAAGAAAGAAATGATGAGAAATTTAAAGGAAATGAGAGGGCACTTACTGAATATGTTAAAAGACTCACACTCTATAATGTTGTTATGCTGGTTTCTCTAACAGTTCAGGTCTCCAAGTTCAAATTCTTCAAGCTGCTAGAAGAGGGAACAATGAATAAACATAAAGGAGTTCAGATATGGTCATACTTGGAAGATGGGATAGCCTAGTATAAAGATTTTCCTAAAAGAATTGAAAGAATTTTAGAAAGAATTTAATGAAAATGTTTCAAAAGAGTGATCCAACATAGAAGGATCAGGTATGATTAGAGTTGAAGACTTTACCAATGAAGAAATCTTTGCAACAGAGTCTCTTTTGGTATGAAGAGCTTGGCACATGGAACCATGGAACCTATAGATAAGGATTAGGATAATGCAGAGGTGTAATGTTTGCAAAGGTTTCTTTAATGTTTTGTAATTTTGTAAGCTTTTGTATATATTGAAGGTATATGGACAGGTATTATATACAATGTATAAGGGGATTGCTATTGTTCTATATTTTTGTAACTTCTTGTAAAGGAAAATAGAAGTAAAGGACAACATATACAATATAAAAGGCAATAGGAGGGTAGAAAATACTGTGTAAAGGGAAAGTAGGATGTATTGTGCCACATATAGAATGTAAAGGGGCAGCAGATAAACTTTACAGGGTATGCAGTAGTACTGCGGACCGATGATATCATGTAATGCTCTCTTGCGTTCTCACTATCTTTAATATAAAAAAAGGATTAAATATAAACAAGGAAGGTTTCATTTAGCTTTAAATTTGATAGTAGTCAATTTTTATACAATCTTGAGATGTGGATGACATTTATTAGTGTAGACATCTAAATTTGACCACTTCCACATGGTCAAAATTGTCTACTTTATTCATCTATTTCATTAATAATGATTAAATAATTTATTTAATCATTATTTCATTTTTTGTCTAAGGTTCCTAAAGTATGTAATTGAATAATTAAATACTTTACCTTAAACCGTTTCTTCTCTAAATTAAATAAATAGGACAGTTTATTTAATTTAGTCATTTGACCTTTTTTTATTAAAATCAATTTTTAATTCCTCATTTTCTCTCTCCTTGTCACATTCTCCATAATCCTCTTTTAATCTGGATTAAATTAATTAATCCATGATTAGGATGTGCACCACTTAATCAAGATTAGTGCCACATCCTCCATAATCTCCCACTTGTTTCTAATCTCTCATTAATTATCCTAATCTTGTGTTTGCACAACCTTAATCAAAGTCATTAGCCACATTTAGCATACCTTTTTTAGTCAACCTTTTCACTTGCCTTTCTTGGCCTTGACTCCCTTTCCCATGTGAATTTTTAATTCACATTTATTCATCCAAGGCTTCTCTCTTCCCCATGTGAATTTTTAATCCACTTTTATTTTCTCCAAGGAATCTTCTCTTCCCCATGCAAATTCTAGAACCTTTGACTTGTCACTTCACATGTGCCAAAGTCTTTTAGAATCTTTGACTTGTCACATCACTCACATGTGGAAAGTTCCCACCTTTTTGGGAACCCTCTCTTAGCCATTAGACTCTCTCAAGCATGTGAATTTTTAATTCACTTTTATTCACCCAAGATTCTCCTCTTCCCCATGTGACCATTGAGAGGTCACATCATCCCTTTTCCAAGGTACTTGTCCTTCCTCCACATCATGTACCTTTCTTCCACCTCACTCCCACATCATCTTATCTTAAGCCATCTCACATTCCACATGTCAAGATGTGAGGGCTTGTGAGTCCTCAACTCACCATAGCCCTCCATCTTGGCCTTGTTGGCTTGATCTCAACCGTTGAATTCTCTAGAGAATTCAAATTGTTCTATAAATACCCCCTCTTTCCTCTCATTTTAGAAGAATGAGACTTTTGCTACCAAAACTCTTGCCATTTTTCCATTTGCAACACTTAGTCATTTTCAAGCATTCTCCATCAATCAATCAAGCCATTTAGTCACTTGCATTTTATCATATTGTTCATCTTGCATCTATTCACCTCCATAGCCATCCAAGGAGCACACAAGCTCTCAAAGATCAAGGGCCAACCAAGGAATTTGCAGCACAAAGGTATAAATATTTACAATCTTTGTTTTGTTTATCTTTTTTGCATAGTCATTCCTTAGACTAATCTTGAGGTGTATTTCTTGTGTTATTCCTTTAATTCATTAGTAGTTAGTTTTGCATCTTAGAATAGGGAAGAATATTTTAAGGGGTCACAATTAGTGACATCTTTTTGGATTTAAGTACTCTATAAAATAGCATGTCTACAAGTCTACAAGAATGGATTTTTCTACATATTCATTCTTTGCATTTTGATTCAGCCATATGCAATTTGTATAGTTTTTCTCTAATGTTCATTGGGATTATCTTCATCTACTTTGTTTCTTCTTCATTTCTAGGGTTGATAGTATTTAGAAATGTCTAAAAAGGATTTTTGCTTTCTCCTAAGTTAACCCCCACACATGTTTTCTCTGCATTTTGGAAAAAATGGTGAAATTGATGAGATCCAACTTGCGATTTCCGTATATTTAGCAAAATTTTGCATTTTGCATTTCCTCCTCTCTCCATCTTTTTAATATATCCAATTTTCTCATCTTATATAAATCTTTCCATGTGCATTTCTTATGGAGAAGTGACACTAAGAAGATATATTTTGACAACATAAAATATATTAGGGAAACATGGGCCCTATGCTTAGTGCTCTTTCATATTGGTGGAAGTGAATCATTTAGTATATAGAGGATAATAATTAGCACTTGCAATGGAAGGAGCTACAATGGTTATGCAAATTGTAATTTATATAGAACAATATGTAGAAATCTAAACTTACCCCTAAATATAAAGTGTTTAAGAGTTTGATATCTATGCAATCCAATTGTTTCTATAAAATATATCTACATATATACATATCTCAAATCATGCATTGTGTAAAGCTCTTCAATTAATTTAATGTCCTATAAACTTGAAATATTGTTAGAAATAATTGTGAAATCCAATGAAAAATAAAAATTTATGATTTTAGGAGTAATAGGCTACAATGAATATATCTTTTTTTGGTGTAAATTATGTAGTGGATGATTTAGCTTAGAATTTTTGGTCTTAGATGAGCAAAGGAATTTAGAGAAATTCTTACAGATGCTGGAGAAAATTTTCTAAATCGCCAAATTTGACCCCCATGTCTACCTCCTCACCATCAAAAGGAAAAAATATGTACTTAAAAAGGTAATAAAATATCATGTGGAAAAGAATGAGGGATAACCATCTCCTTAAAACAAAAAATAAATGATATATAGTTGGAAACTTGGTATCAACCATGTTCATTATTTCTAATATAGTGTAAGGAACAACAGACAACCATAATGGCCTTCATTACAAACACCCTTTCTGGTTGGTACTAAGATTAATTTAGACTTGTCTAAATCTGAACATGATTTTGATATAATGTCTAACATACCTTATGTTAGTGCTCTTAGAAGTGTGGTGTACATGTAATTTTTTACACTAGAATAGATATTTTGTAGATAAGGGCAATTTTTAGTAAGTTTATAATCAACCATGGTAGAGACCATTGGACTTTCATTAAGTGTATATATATATATATATATATATATATATATATATATATATATATATATATTTTTAAGTGGAACCTTTTATCGCTATTTTGGGTTATCATGGTATTAATGATGTGCATAACTCCTTAAATATGGACAACTCCTTAAATATGGACATGTGCACCAAGATGAGGCACAAAAAAGTGGTTAAATGCCCAAAAATGAGCAAAACACATTGGTGTTATGAAAAAAATTCAAATAAAATTCTCATGTTATGGCTTGGATTTTCCAAGCCATAATACAAGTGTGTTATCTAAATAGAAAACACGCTCATGTTTTTAGCATTAAAAAAATGTATGTGTTTTTCTCTCATAAAAACATGCTTGTATTTTTAATATTCAAATAACGCACATGTTTTTATTTTTCATAACACATACATGTTTTTATTATTCAAAACACATATGTGTTATTTGTCCCTAAACTTAAGTGTTTGCACTTTGGCCTCCACTTAAAAATTCCTATAATGTCAAAAACACATATGTGCTTTAACTTAACAAAACATGTACATGTTTTGCTTAGTTTTGGGCTTACGATGGATTTCAAAAGTGAGATAGGGAGGGATAAGGTGAGATTTAGAGAGGGCTCTAGATAGAAGATGAAGGATTGGTAGAGATAAAGGTAGGTGACAAAGTGTAAAGGATGAAATTTTCTACCCCTGAGTCTTGAGACAAGAAAAAGTCTTGAAGGAGAAAATGGTCCTCAACTACCTTAATACTACCTCAACGAATAAAGCTCAAGTGATGAGATAAAAAGACAAGAGCTCTAGAAATAGAAACAGTAGGCCACAAAGGTCTTCTAGATAAACTAGCAAGCTCCCATCCAAGGATGACATCGCACCACATGGATGACAATACAACGCGATGGCGTCCTAGCATCTCATACCAACTGAAAACCAAGAACGTCACAGAAAACAACAAAATTGCTACTTACAATTATGTTTGCTAGGAATTCTTATTGTATGAAAAATAATAGATAGTAATAGAACTAAGATAATGTAACTTAAACTAAGTAAAACATAAATTAAATTAAATGTAGATGATAAAAAAAGGGAGAGAAAGAAACTACTCACAATAGACCAAGAAATGAAGCCTCCAACAAATAAATATCTTCAATGCCTACACACATAAGATCGAGGAAAATTGTTGTGGATGTTTAAGGGCTTGCCTCAATCAAACCCTCATTTTGGTGTTTCCACCTCCACAGACAGATAGATGGACATATAGAGAAAATAATAGATAGTGAAATAGATAAATAGACGAAATAGAAAAATGCATAGACAAGGGATTGATAATCCCAAGATGCTCAAAGACACAAGAAAAGAGATAGATATAACCTGTAAGGCTTGAGGAAGCCAAAGAGAGAAAAGAGAAGGAAAGAGAAGAGAAGGTTGCAAGAGAGCCAATAGAGTAGTTGAGAATGTTGTGAGAGCTTGAAAGTGTTGTAGCTACAAGCAAGAGAACTATGCAAGCTTGAGAGAAAGAGAGAAATACAATAGAGAAAAGAAAGAATTTCTAAGAGAGAATGACCAAGAGAGAAAGAGAGAAAATAAAGAATGTCTAAGAGAGAATGACCAAGAGAGAGCAATAGAATGAAAGAAATGGATTTAAAAGAGAGAATAGGATGGAAAAGAAGGTTCCCGATCTGGTACCACTAACAAAGGTAGGTGACAAGTGGCAACATGCTCATAAATGGTCGTTTGAATGTTGAAGTGTTGTGAGATGCTAGCGTGGCATGCTAATGTCTAGATAAATCACACTTAAAAATGGCGAGAATGAGGAAAGCATAAGAATTGACACAAAACTGGCATATAAGGGTAGCTACTGAAAAGGGGTCTTGAGCATCCTGAGAGGGGAAAAGGTTGATGCAAGAGCTAAAATTAGCCTACACAAATACTATGGGAGTGTACACTAAAGTTGACTCAAAAGTGTAGGTGAAATTGTAAAGGGGTGCAATTTTATGACACTACACAAAGATAGGTAAAGAGGGACGGAAAGGTAGGTCGTGAGAGCTAGTTAGAGAGATAAATCCTCGACCATAAAACCTATCATAAAACCTAAAGCCTATAGGATAAAACCTCAACCCTATACACTTAAACCTAAATACTATACCCATAACCCCTTAATGCTAAACCCTCAACCCTATACACTTAACCCTAAACTTTATAACCATAACCCTAAACCCTAGATATCATATACCATTAACCTTAAAACCTATTTTTCAACTGTATACTCTAAAGAAAATAGGTTAAACCCTAAGCCATGTACCCTAAACCATCAACTCTAAACCTTATAGCATCAACCCTAAATCTTATCCCTCAACCCTATGCCTTAAAGCTAATAGGATAAAATTTAAACCCTATACCCTATACCCTATACCCTAAACCCTAAACCCTAAACCATATACCTCAACCTTGGGCCCTAAGGCCTATATGATAAACCCTCAACCATATACCCTATACCCTCAACCCTAAATCCTATACATTGTACCGTCAACCCTATAAAGAGGTCGTAGGCCCAAAACCTTATACACTCAACCCTAAACCCCAAACCTATACCCTAAATCCCCAACCCTATACCCTCAACCTAAAACCCTATCCCTCAACCCTTGGCCCTAAGGCCTATATGATAAAATATCAACCATATATAGTCAACCCTAAACCCTATACCCTCAACCATGAACTGTATACCCTCAACCCTAGAAACCTTATCCATCAACCCTAGGACCTAAGGTCTATATCATAAACCTTCAACCTTATACACTCAACCCTAAACCTTATATCCTCAACCCTTTCTCTCAAACCTAGGCCCTAGAGGCTATACGTTAACTCCTCAACCATATACATATATATATATACAAATAAATGACTACATGACTAAAAGTTTTAGTCACATGACTAACACTAGTAGAATATTGCAAATAAATGACTAATTTGGTCATTTATAAGTGACTAATTTGGTCATTAGGTAAAATCAAAACTAAATGACTAAATAAAGGACTAAATAAATGACTAATATTAGACAAATAAAAATGACTAAATAAATAATTAATATCAGTCAAATAAAAATAACTAAATAAATGAATAAATAAATTATTATTACTCCTCTATTCTTTTCTCTTTCAAATTTGATCATAATCCATAGAGTTTAAGCCTCCTAAACCTTACGTGTCGAGACTCCTTCAAAACCCCTATTTAGGGAATGATTAGATCAAAAATAAGTTTGTCCAATTGTTTTCATTGTTCCTTAATTACAAGACGTAATAGGTGTAAAAAATAAGGCTACCTTGCAAACACTTTCATTTCAAAATGTCAAGTAGTTATCTCTAGAAGCAATTAGATTCAATTTACATGGATTGTAGAAACATAATGTTTGTAAAAGTCATAATGTTTGTAAAAGTAATTATTTCTAAAAGGAGTGCCTTAAAAACGTAAGATAGAAATAACAATGATCGCTTTTGACACTACTACATACAAGAAGGAATTAAGACATTAATTTAAGACAAAATATTAATTTTGTCTTAAAAATATATTTTATGTTTAAATTATATTTTTAATTTTGTAATTATATCTTAAATTAAAACAATAAAAAAAATATTTCCCTCCCCTCAATTCATTTTCCCTCCCTTTGGACATGCATTTTTTTTCCCTTAACCCTGTGTATACTCGTTCATGGCTGTAGATTTTGTTGAAAAATCATGATCACAGTTAGGAAGGGATGGTCACACATTTAGAAGGGCATGTCGTCCCTCCTCTTGGTTGTCCAAGGTTGAAGGTCAAATATGGCGTGCTAGGCTGAAGGAAAACCATATTTGAGGTAGATTTTCCAGTGGAAACATCTTCAGTCGGTGTTTCTCTTGAAGTGGAATGGCGAAAAAAGCTTTTGAGTTGTGTTGTGAAATTAAGCTCCTGCAATTTTAAACAATTCTCCAAGTATTGTCAAGGTAAGTTTTGTTGTGAGTGTTTTTCTTATATTGTTTTGCTTGTAGGTATGTTGAACAAGTGTTGTTTGTGTTACAGAGGCCTTCAAATCCCAAGAAGCAGAGGGTGGTTGCGCATGCTTCAAATCCTTGCTCCAGGTTAGTAATAGAGGAAGGGTATTTTAATATTTTATGGGCTTGCCTATTTTAACAAAATTTAATGGGTGAAATGTATCTTGAGGATCGTTTATGAGAAACTAAATCTCTTTATTTGATAAAATTTTGGCTACTTTCTAGGTATGTGTGCCATGGCTGTCCTATCCAAGAACCTAGTAAGGTAGTCATCATTGTGCATCGATTGGAGCAAAGGATTTGATTAAGATTTTGTATTGCTTTTAAAATTGTGTCTTTCACTTCTATTAATTATAGAGCTTCATTTCTTATCAGCTATAAGCAGCTTCTGTTGATTACTGTCACTAATTCAATCATTAAATTCTTGTATCCTTTTGATGAAACTCGTTGTTGACACGTTACCTATTATGGGATTGAAATTTTGTTTGTAGTTTGCAAGTAAATGCTAATTTTTAGTTAAGTCAAATACATATAGTAAAATACTCTACAATTTCTATTAGCATTTTCATAAACCTAACATCAAATTCTCCCAACCAAACAAGTTAGGGACTCCCTGCTTTGGGTTCTTTCTATGAAGTTGTGATCTCAGTTTTGACCATTAGGAGCTTGTTCGATCTTTATAATATATAAAAGTATCAAAATGAGGTTGTGGCATGTTTTATGATCACCTTGCCTATTTTGAGTTTGAAGGTGAAATCTATTTGTGTTTGGTAGAGATCAATAGCTTGCCTTAAACTTGTGAAGGAGAGCAACCAGAAAAGTTGTAGATATTAACAAATTGATGATCAAAGTCGCTCATATTTCAACTTGAAAATTGACAAGTTTCTTATCAGCAACCTGTTGATGCATTAAATATGTGTATGGCTAATAGTATTGAACTCAGAATATGTGTGAATGGGTGCTCCAGAGCTCAAAGTGATTAAATTTATTTATTATGTAACAAACATTTGGAAAAAGCTTTGTAGAATATTTTTGCATCATAGTATTTCTATACAATATTCTTTTAAAGGCTTGTTATATAATTTCATGGACTTGAATAAACCTATTTATGTCCAGCTCTTGTAAAGATTTTTCTCAATAGCTATATTGCTCTAATTAATTTAATATCAGATATAGATAAAGATTGTATGGATCACTTTTAGAACATAGTAGGCACCAATTAGAATAATAAGGTCATATAATGCCTCCACTATTCTGATTACTAGTTATGGTTAGCCAATAGGTTTTGTTTTGGAAGACTTTCTCTTGAATTTTCTAATGACATTAATGGAAGTGTCTGATGTTGGCATATGACATTTTGGAGAAAATTCAAATCTTATTTTTCCTGAAATGATTATTACAAATTCAGTGAGTAACTTTATATAAATAGCAGTTGCAGAGTTATACTGAATTTAATTTTTTTGAATATATACCCTTATCTTGCCAAATTTCCATATGGTCCTCAATTATATCACTGTAAATTTTGAGCTGCCATTTTTCAAGATACATGATCATCGCACTCATGTAATAACAAAGACTTCTGCACTGAAAGGTTTTGTAAAGCTCCTCAGCTCACAAGATTATTTTTGAAAGATGGTTTGCGACTTTTGTGTGGCAATGCTCCCAGGCATCCTAGATTGAGCAAGCCAAAACAAAATGCTCCATCAACTCAGCCAGAATTCTAGTACCAAGAACATATCTGGAGCTAACAATGCAGCATTATTTTGACCCAAAAAAATTGGTCTTGACAGTACACAATAAAAAAATGTCAAGTGCAGCTATAATATTTTAGCATTTATGATTTTTTTTAATGTCATATATTGTACTCCATAGCATTTTATACTCCATGCATTTGAATATTTTGTGAAAATTATCTCTTGGATGTACATGTTATCATTCCATCATGTGACTTCTTGTATACTCTTATGTATTTGTTTCTCATTTTTCATTTGTATGTATTTATAAGTTCCATCTGTGTAATTTTTCTCCATGTATACTCCAACATGATACAATTCTCCATTATGTTATTGCCTCATCAGTGGTCTAATTTTCATGTCTTAATTTAGGGACATAGGATCACATGCCATCTTGTCGTATTTCTCTTTATTGGCTATGATATTTTTACACTCAAATGTCCATTGAAAATTAATATTATTGTCTGGTAATGCTTTCCTCTAATGTTCAAAAGTTTGACTTTGAGACAAGAACCTATTTTTCAAAAAAGTTTGAAATTGAAAAAAAACCCTCAAAAAATGTTTTTTTTGGTTTGTTTGTCTATATACAGCTTTCTCCCGATTAATGTTTTTGAGGGACCCATGCCAATATTTTCTGATCATAATATAGGTAACTCTTGTTTTATAGGTAACTCTTGTATGGTTGATTTTTTAAATTAATAAAGTGCTTTTTCCAATAAAAAAACTTGTTTTAAGGATTGGAAAAGTTGTCTGTAGTGCTACAATTTGTTAGGCTATTTGGGACACAACTGTGTATATTTCTTAGGTCTGAGTTTTTGAGCTCAGACATCTAGACTCATCATTGAGGAGTGAAATTTACGCTTGGAGATGAGAGGAATGATCTATTCTTGTTTAAATACACCATGGATACAAAACAAACTTATTATCTAATACAAAAAATCTAATCTCTAGTTTTTTATATAGTTTTCTCTTTACTTTTATTATTCGTTTAATTAGGATTTAACTGTATAATTTTTAAGTCATCCTCATTGATCCATATTTCATGAGTATTTGTTCACAAGAACCCATCTCTCATGAATTTGAATGGTCCAATTAGCACTCATTGCATCTAGATGATGCTCATAGGGGTGAAGCATCTGGACTTCCTAGGAGGCCACCCATCCCACTACTACTCCACTTAAGAGCAATTAACTAGTCAGCATATGAGAGATGGATTCTTGTTAACCACTACTCATGAAATATGGGTCAATAAGATTGATTCAAAAACTATGCAGTTGAATCTTGATTAAACATCAACATAATTTGATGCATTGCAAAAAATACCACCTACATGGTAAGGTTCAAACTTCAAACCTTGATTTATCAAATTCCTAACAACCTAATGAGGGAGAGACAACTGCATTCAGTACAACCCTTACTTATTATATTATTCATATCAATATTAATTATTATTACTATTCTAGTGCTAGATGATATTACTGCTACTTTATTACCAATTTACTAGAGACATCAGCCTGCTACTTTAAATTGCATATTATTGCTATTCATAGTGTCACTTTTATATAGGATAGAGATCCCTCATGTTTTCTTCATTTTCTATTTATGTGATTTGTATTACCAGTCCTAATCATTTTTTCTTGCCTTGATATTGACACATTAATTACTAACAAAACACTATATCATTTCTTTAAACATGTCCAATAGGATCATGTTATCCTTTAAAAACCCGTCCTTTATAACTTATTGTTTTTAAACTTAAAACAAGCTGAATATATTTGCTACATATGAAGGAAAGTTTAAAATCCTGATAAAAATGGCAACGAAGTACCATGTTTCCATATTGCCACTTAAATATTAAATTGATTTTTATTTTTATGTGGAAGGTTTTTTGTTGCTAGAGTATGGAAGTTTTCAAATTTGCCTGGAATAGATACATTTCAGAATTTCATCTATCTCAGTACAGGCTAAATGGAATGTTGTGTTGCAGGTTGGAGTGCAGACTTCTATTGTAGAAATGCAGTCTATAGATATGTTGTCTGCAAATTCCTTGCTAGAAGAAGAGTCAAATGCATCAATGCATTGGGAGACATTCAAGGAAGAAATCGGAGTTTGGGGAAATGATGATTTTACTACTAATGCTCTTGTAGACCGAATTAATACAACAAAAGACACCACTGATTATTTGTGGTACACAACCAGGTTCGCAATCTTCTCTTTTATGTAGAATTATTTTACTACCTAAACAATGACAGGAATTTTGTAACTTTCTATGTCTCTATCTTTTTAAATTCACTTCACTGATTATCTGTGGCACACATCCAGGTTTACAATGTTCTCTTTTATTAACAGTTAGTTTAGTCCATATATTATTTGTGAACTATACAAATATCCATTCCTTGTTTTTCCATTCTAGTCAATGAAAATCCTTGTGGTTTCTTCAAAGCTACAAGAGGCCTTAGACAAGGTGACCCACTGTATCCTTTCTTTTCTGTGTTGATGGAAAGGAACATGGATCCCATCACATGCCAACAATTTTTTGACGACACTATCTTTTATATGGAGGCTTAGATGGAGGTGGAAAGCACGGTCAAGACCACATTGGTTCATTACACCTCTGTTTCAAGGCAAATTATTAATTGTGATAAATCAAAAATCTTCTTTTTTGACATTCACAAATTATTTATGGCAATTGTGAGAGGATTCGATAGGAAGAATGGCTCGAAGGCTAGAAATAAGTAGGTGTTTGGAAGAGCCTCAATGCAGATTCAAAGATTTTTTGTCATCAAAACACTCTCAATCAAGAGAGCTATCAAAGCAATAGTTGGTTTGAAGATGGGAAAGTTCATGAGAACACAATCTTGGAGGAGTTTTTGATGACTACCATTACATATTGGGAAGGAAGATATGTAGAAAACTGGTAGCCAACAAGTATATCTAAAGCTCTTGGCACTTTGTGCCATTTCCGAATATGATCACAGAGCTACAATGGGTGACATTGGAGGAATATTCAATAGAGGATTGGTGAAGGAGAATACTATGTTGCAAGAATGCTTTCAGCTCTTTTGGATAAGACTTACATTTATGGTTTGTAACCCCAAGTTGCTCATTTTGTAGCAATTGGAGAGACTTCAGAAGCTGGAGGATGGACTCCTTTTCATTGTGCACAACAAAAAATACAATGATATAGCATTGTAATACCTCAAATATCCTTAGATAGAGGATTTTATTTCTCTACTTTATTTAATCAATGGAAGTTGCCTCCAAAGCAACAAGTTGTGTAGCAAAACTAAAGTAAAAAAAATATAAATAAATAATGGGGTTGTGAAAAGGAAATTGAATTAAAATGAGATGGTGTTTTTTGAGAGACTTTTTGGTTCAATAAACATGGGTCACACTTCCAAGGGAAACCCCTTGGTTGGATGGTGCCAATGGTTTTGGATGATTTTGTCAATAATTTGGAAAAGACACTTGCTATTTGGAAAGGGGTTCACTAAATATCCCTTGAGTGGTCATTTAGATGGATTCATACATTTTAGCTACCTCAATCCTCATGAATAAGAGTTTGACAAATTGGAAACTTAATAGGATCATCAAGGATATCTATGGATTCCTAGATAATTGATGCAGAGCAAACGAAGAAAACTCACTCTCAAAACTTAACTTGGCAATATCTCAATAAGTTCTTGTTGTCCTTACACCTAGGACCCCCTTTTCCTTCACAAACCTTGATTAAAAGCACCAAAATAGAGCTTGAAGAAACAAACCACTTTATGTATCACCAAAAACCCATAAGCAACATTAATAAGCATGACCCAAACCCTCACTCCAACTGTTACCTCACAAACTTGTCAACTTTCAAAAGAGACTTGTTAAAAATAAAAAATTAGGCCTTTAAAGATCCCACAACCAAGCAAGTCCAACTTCCAAGCCTAAAACCCTTTACAAAGACCTTAAGAAAGTATGAATTTGTCTGCATAACCATCTAAAATCATTCCTCAAGCTGTATCCATGAAATTTCAACAAACCCATACATTGAACCTTCAAATTTAACTCCAAAATAGGTCTATGAGAACTTTGCCACAACAGGGCAGTCCTTTTGAATAGACTCAATTTTTATACTTTAACCCAAACCCAAACAAAATAGGGACCAAAATACTCCCAAAACCCTTTCAAAGCAATAATACACAGGATTCATTCACACACAATTATCAAAACTCTTGAATTCTTCCCTATACACTGGTTTTTACCAGTTTGTAGCAGCATTTTCCAGCATAGGGCTTTGTAGAAATCAATAAAATACTTACAATCACGTCATGAAACTTTGGAATCCTTTAAAGGATGTAATAAACTACCTTCACACCGATTTTAAGGAGATTCCATCAAATAGAATGGAAGAAAATGAATTTTCTAAGCTCTCGGGTACCCTAAATCAGGATTTCTACCTGCTTTCACTAAATCTTCAATATCTTTTGTCAAAACTTCATGAAATCTCATAAGACCAGATGAATTTGAAAGATAATTCATAGGGCTATCACGTGAATTTGATGAAGAAAGGTTTTGAACAGCATTAATGGCCGTACAATGGCATAAAACACATAAAATACAGAAAATTACCAGAAATACTGTGTTTTTCATAAAAATTCTTCTTCATAAACCAACTTCCAATATTCCTCGAATTGTGTGAAGTCTCAAAAGGACTATATAAACCATATCCAATGCCTAAAACTGATTCTCTAACTACTTATCCCTTCACATTCCTCTATTTTTGCAATTTATTGCATTTTTACAATTTTGTATTGACAACAATTTATCAATTTTTGCAATTTTTACATTATGCAACCTATGACCTCAAAATTATAAACTAGGATCTAATACATGCATTAAATGGTCTTTTAGACCTTAAGACATCATTATTACATCATATTTCCAATCAAGACTTTAATTTGCCTTCTTGAGGCATATCTCTGCTTGGGTGCTCCTGCACCAATAATCTCCAAGACTATTGTATCTATTGCACTCCTAGAGAATCCAACAAATTGGTTGACATTGCTAAAAACGATGCCACATTGGAAGTGCATTGTGAGTGATGCAGCAGTTTGGACCACATTCCTATTATGAGGCTTAGATAAAAACATTAAAAAAATCATTAATGAAATAAGAAAATAATCTTTTAACTTTTAATATCGACTTCCCCTACTTTGTTATTTCAAAGGAGAAATGCTCTCTGGAAAATAAAATTTATGATTGTAGGGGCTTGTACCCTTAATGCCATTTCTATTATTGTATTGTTCCAAGGGCTCTTCCGACTACTTCTCACATGTCCTCTGCCATCTTCTATACACTCCCTCTCTTCCTCACTATTGCTCACTGACATGTGGGTTGGCAAGGAATCAATAAACTTGTATTTGCAATGGAACAAGGCCTTTCTATTTATCTCTTGTGGATTTTTTGTTTGTGTACGGAGGGGTTGATTTTAGGAACATTATTATTCCATTAGGCCACCTGGTTGCACTTCTTTTGTTCAAGACAATGGAGGAGAGAGTGTGTATTGGGATTTATACCTACCTTAGGTGAGCTATTGCATTGCATCTCAATCATCTTGGCCCTCTTGCTTTTCGATCTTTCTGCCCTTAGGAAAATATGTTGCCTTCCCATTTTTCTGGTAGAGGTTCCAATTTTTGTTGTATGCTACTATGGTTATATACTGTGATGGGTATAAAATTAGCTAGGGCCTCTTAAGAATTCTAAGAAGAAACGTGTTCTTTCTAAACATGACATTAACTTTGCTTCTAAAGGTGATGTAGCCTACTAAAAAGAATCTAATTCTCTTGCAAATAAAAATTTAAAAAAGCAGAGATGCCATCTGAAGGTTCACTTACAATTTTAATTGCCCTTATGTCACTTTGGGCTCCCCACTGCAGGTTAGAAAGACACTAAAAATTTGGAGAATATTGGTTTAACTTTGGAATCCCAAAATCCTGTTGTTTCCTGCAAGCCCCAATGTTGATAGATGTCCCTTTTTCTCCGATGAATTTAACACAAGGAGTAGACATTCTAGTCTCATTTCTAAAAATCCCTTGCCATAACTCAATATAACCAAAGGTTAAATTATGGATTCCTTGTAGCCAAGTTGGATTAATAGCAAAGAACTGAAAACAGTTGTGAAGGATCATTTCAATAAATTTATGTTTCCTATCTGCTTCTGCTTCTGCTTCTGTTGGCCCTTTCCTTGTTGCCACTGCAAGTGTAAATTCAGGCACTCATAAGACTACCCAAGAGATTCATGTTTTGTTGATGGTAATTGATCATTTGAAAGATACAATGTTGCAACAAGAGAATTGAATAAAACTATGTCAACTAGTAGTGAAGGCAAGGGAGAGTTCCCCAATATTAATTCTCAACCCTTGATATTAATTACTGTTTTATAAATCTCTAGATAGATGATGCTAAATTTGTTGAGCATTTATACCATTGCATCTAGACAGATGCAGTGCAGTTCTCATGTGCGGTTGACTGAAAAATCACATCTAATGGTTGATTATAAGTTTATATCCTCTTTTCATATGCAGTCATACTCTACTGAGATTAATCTTGTAGCTCACCTTGGTTACTCGCTCTACCCTAGATATTTTGTTGGTTTGGTGGAATTTGTCTTGCATGAAGTATTGTTTTGTACTGCTTCTTCCAGCATGATTATGAGGAGTTCCTTCATTTCCATTTCTTCTTTTAGTGATTTCTATAAGTTACTTTACAAATGTTTCTCAGGTCTTATATGAATCATTTTCATTATAAACTATAAATGTACTTAGTAATTTACTTAATAAAAAATCCAAGTGCTATTATAATGATTAAAAATGATTTCATAAGATTTTTCACAACAGAACAGTTAATGATGCAATTCATTTTATGACTTACAGTGTGCAGGTTGATGAAAAGGAACCATTTTTTAGTAATTGGTTGCTGCCAATTCTAATAGTTGAGTCAAGGGGACATTCAATGCACGTCTTCATCAATCATGAGTTTATAGGTTTGTGTTAAGACACATAATGAAGACGGTTATTTATAAGCTAGATTTATGTTTTGGAGTTTTCAATTTCGTAATGAACTTAAATACTAATTTTTTGAATACAAACTTTTTTTTATTTTACTCTAGGATGATACTTATTTTAAATTTGTAAGATGCATTCATTATTGTATGGCTAGTTTGTAATTTTTTATCCAAGTGAAGATCTTTTGATTGTTTATAAAATGCAGAATATAGTGCTTTAAATGTCACAAATGACTTATATTTTACCCGTGTACATACCTAATTTGAAGAAACCATGGGAAAATACATATACAAGTACACAATATAATGCCAGCATAACGATTTCGCTGCTCAGACTTAGAAGGGGTAAAGTTGTATGAAGACTCTTCTAAAACTTTAGAGTGAGGATTGGAGCACAACTATTTCTAAACCTAGAAGAGATGGGTGATCTTTAACATTCATTTCTAGCCTCCTAATGGAGGTTGTGCTTATATTTTATGGTTTCAACTGACTTGCCATACCCATCCAACTTAACATAAATAGCAAGTCATCAAGAAAAAATAGGATTGTATTGTCAAAGACAAGTGTGTAAAATGACTACCTCTTTGTGGGGTCCAAAAATAGACCTTAGAATGGATGCAAAAATAATCTTTTAATGGGGTTATAAATGACATGTATCAGACTGAAGGAAACATATATTCCTAAAGGATGCAAAATTGAAATTCTAATGTGTTGCAATATATCTATCTCCACAAGGTTGCGGATGAATAATCTTATAGCAAAAGGCAATATAATACATATTGCGGAGGATGAATAATCTTATTGCAGCAGGGGAGTGGTGCGCTGAAATACATATAGTACTTAAAAGATTAGTTATAAAAGATGTAAAATTGTAGAAGCCTAAGGAATAAGTAAAGTTTAAAGTTTAAACACATTGCAATGATTTCATTGAACTAGTGAACATTGAAAATCAAATTGAAAATATACTTGATAGACATTGGAACAAGAACTTGATGTTTCATTATTTAAATTTCATAGTCATGATTCATAATTACAATCAACAATGTTCAAAGTTCGAACTTCAAAAACAAAATACTAAATAGTAAATGGCTAATGGCTTTGGACGGGTATGGACATCTAGTAAAGCATAAACATAAATGATACAGTTTCAAAACTTTCTTTTATGTAATCACATCATATCTACACACAATCCTGATTTAAAGGTATGTTGTCCACTTATGTTTACGTGTGGGTTGATTAATTTTACTCGAGAGCAATTATCTAACAGATACAGAAAATAGCCTGTCTAGTTAAGATGTGTAATACAAGTAAAGCAGCTTAAAGTTGGGAAGCCCCTACCTAATGTGTGCATTTGTATGTTACATTGAATAAATGCAGTGGAATGGGTAGTAAGAATTTAGAAATGTTTGAGGGAAATTTCAAATCATGTAGGTTATATTTTTGGTTCTTTTATTTCTATTTTTTAATTTTTTCCATATATGTAAATAGCACATGGGGTTAGAGTTTCATTTTCTTTAACTACCTTTGTTGATTTTTTCCTTGTTTGCAACAAGTCAGTCCTTTTTTATGCTATTAAATTCCAACTTTACCCCCTGTTTTGTTCATAGAAGATTTTTTTATTCAATTGGTTGATGGCATTGGTTTTCAGTGATGTCAGCTGTATTGTATTTATGTTTTTGTTCCTTCTCCTTTGTGGGCCTCTTAAGATTTTTCTCTTCCTAGAATCCTATTGTATATTGATGTACTCTCGAGTCCCATTGATCTACTTTTGGTCATTCATGGGCATTAGTCTAATTTATTTATTTCTTTTTCATGCAATTGTTCTAAAAGTGTTTGCATACATACACACTTTTGGTCATTCATGGGCATTAGTCTAATACATTTCTTTCTTTTTCATGCATATGTTTTAAAATTGTTTGCGTACATACAATTAAAATCCTTAGTTAATGTTTTTAAGAACTTAATACAGCTTGACCTGGCAAATGTTTTGGAATTTGTAGCATCATCTAATGTCCTATCATTTGTATTCAATTTGTGCATCTGCCCCAAAAGATAATAAATTTTGTATATTCTAATGTCAAACTATTTTGAAGTCAATGAAACTTGCAAATAAGCTGACTTTTGTTCTGTGATAGGGTATGAGTTAGCTCGAATTAGAAGATGAAGTGGAAGATGATTTAAAACGTGCCACTGGAGAATTTATCAAAGATGGTGATAATACAAATAAATTGAATCAGGTTTTACAACTTATAGACATCAGTGATCCTGTATATGCAGAAGCATATATTACAATTCATCAGTATGATATTGTCTTGGATGTTACAGTAATCAACCGCACAAAGGAAACACTTTAGAACCTTTGTTTAGAATTGGCTACTATGGGTGATCTCAAACTGGTTGAATGACCGCAAAATTATACTCTAGCTCCAGAGTTAAGCAAGCAGATAAAAGCAAACATAAAAGTGTCTTCAACTGAAACTGGTGTTATATTCGGTAACATTGTTTATCAGACTACAAGTGTACTGGACCACAATTTTGTTGTTCTAAATGACATACACATTGACATTATGGACTACATCTCCCCAACCACTTGCCCTGATGTTGCTTTTAAGAATATGTGGGCTGAGTTTGAGTGGGAAAATAAATTTAAAGTTGCCAATAATTTTCTTTCAAATTTATATTGTACCAAAGTTAAACAATAGATTAATCTAAACAATGACATATATACTCCCAATGAGTATTGAGCTTTTATTTTTTCTATTAGGTGGGTTATTCATGATGAGAAGGAGTTCTTAAACCATATTGTGCGATCAAAAAATATGAAGTGCCTCACACCCCTGTAAGTATTTCAATTTTCTTAACTTCTTTCATATTTTTAGAGTAATCTAGCTTGGTCTACATTGCATTAAATATTTTTGAATGGTTCATTTACCACTAGAGAAACACAATGTTATAGACAAGACTATAATTAACCATTATTTTTTATATAGATATGCATTGGATGGAGACTATGGATTTTTGGTTGCAAATCTGAATGCAAAGAGTGTATTCGATGAGGATGCTCTTGTGAATGTTAGTGTTGAGAAACAATTTGATGGCAAGCTAAGTGGTTATATCAGGATAAGAAGTAAAACATAGGGCATTGCATTGAGTTTGGGTGATAAGATCACACTCAAACAAAAGAGCTAGGTATGTGTTGTTTGGTGGTTGCTCGACTTTTACTTCTAGGTTTGTTGAAACCCTTGTCCATTGTGCAAACCTAGGTCTGAAAAGGGAAGGGTAATCATGTCAAATGCACAATGACAAAGATTGCATGGAAGGTCACCTGTAGCAAACACGGATCAGAATGTAGAAGCAAAAGGTGGTGACAAGTAAAGAATCAAAAGGACTGTGCAAAATCAATAAGTGATAGTCATGACATTTTGGTAGACTTGTGAGGAGAATGACTAAAAGTAGTAGTAATGGATGTGTTAATGGTTGCAGCTTTAGATACATTAAACTTCTTTGTAGAAAAAAGACTATTTCACTTCACCTTATAATTTTTTAAAGTTTTGTAACCTTTAAATTTTTTTGACTTCGTTACCACCTCCACACAAACTGAGCACTTGCCATGCAAACCCAACAAATCAAAGTGAAAATCTGTTCCAACAAGTTTGAAACAAAATGGCAGGAACATGGTCTACATGACAGTCTTTCCTAAACTAAATGCCATATTGTATTTTGTGATGTAAAATGTATTTCCATCAAATAATAGTAGCCTCTCATCAAACAGAGGTAAATGACACTAAAATCAACATTGATACTATCACAACTGTATTCTTGCAATTACTCCACACAGAGAAACGTCATGTATGCCTTGATTTAGTGACGAGGAGCAATTAGATTGTAATTGGTAGTTGTTTAACTTATGCAAAAATAACACCTAGACATTATTAATTTACAGTTGTTGCCACTTTAGAGCACATTATGTTTGTCAAAAATCCTTGTAAGCAATATTTATGACCAAAAATATTTTAAAAATTGATTTATTTGCAGTTGATGCCTATAATGCAAGCTTTAGAAAATAGAGTCTTTAGGATGCAATTTCTAGTCCTAGTATCTCTGGAAGCAGTACTTAGCTTTAACATATTCTTAATCACATTGACATTAATCCTTCTTCAAGTAATGACTAGCATCTCTCTACATTCAAAAGTAAGTTCTATTTTTTTCCAAAATTACAGGTTTTCATATGTTTTCTAGATTGGCAAAAGTTCACTGAGATCAAAGAGGTGCATTATTTCTCTTTCAGTATAAAATCTCAATATTTTGGGATTCTTCAGTTTACCTATGTTACAAAATACAGGTTAATGCAGGCCTTATGATAGCAGGACTAATGAGCCTTTATGTTGTGTTCCTTTGTTGGTCTGCAATTCAAAGGTATTTCTAAACAATGTTCAATGCCATTAAATGTCTTTAATGAAAACATTTCAATTATGAATGCTATGAATATACAATTTTAATGTTCTTATCATAGAGAACCCCAAATTATTTGGCATATTTCAGCTACACACATGCTGATTACTACATATATGAGTGGTATTTCTGGTTATGTGTCTAATTTTTCATATAATTAGAATTTATGTTTATACACCATCTTTTAATTTCAAATTTCTTCCTGCATTTCCAGTGAACCACTAACAGAGAAATGTAATACAAGGCCACAAGGGACTGAAGATTGGATCACAATTGTTGTAAGATATCAAACTTTTTTTAGTGCTAATGATTTAATGTATTTTTTTGTATAGACCTTATAATTACATTGACATAGAATTGAATGACAACCTTACAAAGCCACGAAATACATGTGTTCCAAAGAATCCTAGCTATTTGATAACTAAATGTACAATGTAGCAAATAGTTGAATATATCCCATCTTTGACCATGGATTATCTTTGTTCTATTAAAATGCATGTTAATTTTCATTTTTATTTTTTATGTCTTCAAAGCCACTTCTAAAATCAATTTCTATATTGATTGTTCCTTAGCTTCAAATCCTACAGGAGATCTAATCAATCATTTTCTACTTTCTTCAACTATAGTGTGTTTCTCTTTATACAAGATGAAGTATCAGTAACAAGAAACTAGTTATAGCTTACTATTCCATTTTGATACAAATAGCACTGAGGATTTTTAGCATACAGTAAAAATCATAGATTTTTTATATGACCAGTTTATTCATTTCTTATATTATTACCAAAACAAGACTTTCTATATTATTAAACGGAAGCCACTTTATTTATTTTTTTGGTTCTAACATTGAGGTAATAATTGGTAGAGATTATGCATATAGGTCAACATGTGCTTTAATGCACTATTTCCTACTAAGTGGGGCAAAGATGGGTGTACTCTGGGATTCTCAAACAACCCTGCCATGAATTTTACTCTCAAAATCCTCCTAACAACATCATTTATATGAATGATTTTCTGCACCTTTTAAGAATGCTTTGCTGCACTTTTTCTGATATTAGGATCTGCACTTTCCTCAAAATTTTGTTGCTCATTTTTGACATCATATGCTGCTCTTTTATGTCACGGTTTGCTGCTCTTTATGACATAATTTTATGCTCATTCTGTCATATTTTCCTGCACTTTTTCTAATTATTTTGCTGCACATTTATGTCATGGTTTTCTGCTCATTTTCTGATTATTTTCTGCACATTAACTCTCATCATTTTCTAGAAATTTTCATCAATGAAATTGCTTTTTTAACTCCTTTCTTTATGATCTTTGGTTGTCCTTGACACAACTCATTGCATACCTCATAATGACTATTCGTTGAACCCTTTGATCTTTGCAATAAGCACTGTCTATTGAAGCTACTGTCAAACATTTGTCAACTGCCCTCCTTTGTCATCTTGGTGGTTGTTATCATCAAAGATTGTCATTGTTCTTTTTGATGCCTTTTTGCTTTCACTTGATAAGACTGTCCTTCCTCTTTAAATGACTGTTGCTGCTCATAATCATTAGAGTGTTTATTGCCCAATGTTCCACAATCCTGCATCATCCCATTGTGTCAGGGCAGTATGTTTTTGTGCTTTCAAAACTGTGCATTGAATTGGTGAGAGTCTAATAAACTCTGTCATTATATTCTAGTACCTCTCTAACAACATCAACCTTTGAAGCAAACTTCAAGAGAGCACACCTTCTACGAACAACAACGCCTTCCTCAACAACTACCTTTTGTTACATTTCATGAATTTAGCTCCCTTTTCTTGGAGGTTTCAATCGTGAGATCTTGAATGTTGATCCCCTAATTGAAGTGAATACCAAGATGTAGTTGCTCTACATTGTGTTCATAAAACTAAAAACCTATTCTTGATTCTATGTAACCAAACAAAACTACCACCAATAAAGTGGTTGTCCCTTGCAAATGTTATCCTTTACTCCTCTTTCTCAGTCATAAACATGACTGTCATCTCATGAATGTGTCCTCCTAATGCTTTGTTGATTGTACAGTCTTCTTTTGTTAGGTTTGAAACCCTAACATTGTCACTTGCTAACTGTCCTTGCATCATGTAATTGTGTGTTGACATTGCTTCCCTCACTGTGTGTATTTGAACATTGTCTGTTGAGTCAAACTGTTAAAAACTTAAATCCAAAAGTCAAAGGTTTTATAAATGAATTAAGATTATTTTACTTGCCAACTATTGTTTTGGGTAGTGTAGTGAGCTGAGTTGCAGAGAAAACTGCTCATGCATGGATAAACATTTTGCAATACTATTTTTGGGTTTTGTCCTCCATTCTCGCAACATTCTAGAACATTTTGAATTTTGAAATTCGGCTTAGTAACATGAAAGTTATGATCATTTAAAATCTGTTATGTTTTGTCGCAATTCAGCTGTTTGAGTAGTTACTATTTTGATTTCATAGAATCTAATTGACTTCAATATTGTTTAGCATAATGTGGACCTTCATAGGTGTTACTTCTTAGAGCTCATGTTCTATAGCATATTAGAAAGAGATAAACATATTTATAATGTATTCCTTATTGTCTCCAAATTAAGATATTTCATTATATAAGTATTATGTTTTATTTATTCAATTTGTAATATTCACGAATGGGTATTGTGACTTTGTAATAAATAGTCAGCTTATTCACGAATGGGTATCCCTATGAGTATTATGTTTTATTTATTTATTTCATTATATGAGTATTGTGACTTTTATGCTTGGAAAGGCTCTATTGACTGTTTTTTACATTAATTACTCATCTGGATATATTTATTTGCTTGATGGTTAAACTACATGCAGAGCAATTTTATCAAAGCAGCACGAAAACAACAATGCCTTGATGTCAATCATAGTTGTGTTGAAGTTGAGGTAATATAATAGTTTTTTTGGAAAAAAAAATTATAGCTTTTGCATTCTTTAATTGACTTATATTAAATTTGCATGATGATTAAACCACATGCAGGGGAATTATATGAAAGCAAAACAAAAAGGAAAATACCGTGTCAATAGAGCTCTCGGCAAAGTTACACAACTTTAGGACAATGTTGACAATGACTATGCTGAATTCGAGGAGTATATGCATGATATTGATAGTACTACTGGTGTTGAACTTGAGGTGAGTGCTACGAAACGTTACTTTTCCTTGATTTTGAAACCCTTCATGTATTAATGTTATGATCCCAAACAGTGAACAAGTTTATAGAATAGTGAATAGACAACTAAAACATTGAATGTAACCCGGAGAACAATAATTGTACCTACTTTGTCACTTTTCAGTGGGGATTGCTGGCACTTCAATACTTTATGATGCTTGACTATGTTTTAGGGCATTGTAATTGACCTTGTCAACATCTTGAACTTCGTGTGCTGCTTCTTTCATTGGATGATACCTGTTGTTCTTTCCTTCACGGATCTATTGTTAACTCTTCATTATGGCCGTTGTTATTAATTTTTTTTTTTTGATATTCTTGCCGCTTTCTCTTAATGTCTTGTTGTTTAATAATGATATTTGTTACACGATCCATTAAACTTATTGTTACAGCAATAAAACTCGCTGCCCTTGCACTAAACTCACTGCTACAGCCATGAAACTCACTACTACTACTTGTTCATTGGACATCATTCCTTACTTCTTTTTGCATACTCTTACACTATTTTCTAACAGTGAAAGACTCTTTCTCTATTATTTATGTGACCTCTACATCCAACCTTATTTGTTACTCTTTTACTGTTGCTATGAAAGCCACAAAGAAAGACTGCATTGTTTCCTCAATGACTACTCTTAATGGTTGTCACATGTTGCCTTGATACATTTTGTTTTTTGTTCTTCTTTTATATGTCATCATTGACATGGTTATGTTGACTGCATGGGGTTATGTTTCAGAGCTTTAATGCCACTATTTTTGTACATCCCAATGTATTTCGCCTTCCCCTTGTCGCAGCAGTAGTAGTGCTCTCATATTGCATTCTTTCTTTTTGTGCATTAGCTACCTTTTTTATGTGTAATAGTGTTGTCATAACCTTATGTGTCCGGTATGTATGCATGGTAATTTAGTGTTTATATTTGTGACCTTTGTATCTTATTAGCATGAAGCTAATAGTAACATTGTAAGCACTACTATAAGTGTTGGTTTTTTAGTAAATTAGATTGATCATTGCAATTATTTTAACACACACATGCAAGTACTATTTAAGTAAGTAATGGTTGTTTTATTATGCAAAGAAGGGTAATCATTACCTATCTAATATAATGTGTTTTTTTCTTTTTTTCTTTTTGCAGAAATGTATTGATAAACTCAAAAAAGGGGATAAAGTTAGGGTGTTGGATCCATTTGATGGTGATGTTGTGGGCATTGGGCGGATTCACTATCTATCTATTGTACATGAAGTCAACTTGAAAGGAACATGAGATGCAAATGTAAAAATTTTAAAGGTCACAAGTAACATACCCCTTGTTGATGAAGACAAAATAGATGGAGTTGTTCGTTTGAAAGAGAAAGAGGGAACCTTCACACGGTGGCCACTAAAATATTTGCAAAAAATGACATAGTTGAACATGTTTATCATGTACTAGTTAATGTTAGACATCTTGGCTCACTTCTTTATGTAGTATTTTGAATGTGTTGTTCAGGGATCTTAATTATTATGGTATATTTGAAAGAGTTGGAAATTCTTAGACAACTTTGCATTTTTCATTATATTTACATATATACTCTTAGACAACTTTGACATCTTGTAACTTGATATATATATATATATATTTGCATTAAATTTTTTTATTGCAGATTACCTTTATTTATCATGATGTTGAATCAATCTTTTAATTCTAGCATTTTGTAACTTGTTCGTATATGTAATATTTTTATTTGCTTTTATGTTTTAGTTCAAGTTTAATATTATGTTAGTTTTGCATTATAAAATTTATGGTATTTAATAAATTATTCATTTGATGACTATATTTACTACAAATTAATGGAAACCAGTAAATAAAAATGACTAAATTAATGATTAAATATATGATTAAAGTAATAATTAAATTAATTAATAAAGTAATGATTAAATTAATTACTAAATATATGACTAAATACATGACTAAATTAATAACTAAGTTAATGACTAAATATATGACTAAAGTAATGACTACCATGACTAAATAAATGATCAGTTAACAACAATCAATGACTAAATTAATGACTAAATATATGATTAAATTAATGATTAAATATATGACTAAATAAATCACTACCGTGACTAAATTAATGACTAAATCAATGACCAAATAAATGACTAAAATCAATGACTAAATAAATGACTAAAATTGTTTAGTCATAAATTTAGTGGTGTTATAAATGACTACAAATAAACTACTAATAGTCACGTGACTAAAATTAATCATTTATATGCAATTTTTAGTAGTTTATTTAGTCATCTATTGTTGTTTGTGTACTAGTTGCATTCAACCCTATACCCTATACCCTCAATCCTAAACCCCATACCCTATATCCTCAACCCTAAACCTATAGAGAGGCATAGGCGAAAAATCCTATAGGCTAAACCCTCAATCCTGTACACTCAACCCTAAACCCCCAACTCTATACCCTCAACAATAAACCCTATCCCTGGTGTTGCAGATTTCGTTTATTTTGTTGAAGTTGAGTGTTTATGAACACTGCATTATTTGTGTTCATAAACAAACTAAATCTTTGGAAATTAATCTTTTGTTCAAACATCTCTCTGTTTATATTAAATATATTAATGCAGTTGGTTGTTTTCTTCTTTCGACATGTAATAATTCAAGTTGTTTATATGGGTTTTGCTCTGTAGGGTTTATATTGCAAATATTATGTTCATATTTACCTCATTTCTCTTTTAGTAGGGTTTATTTTGAGAATATAACACGCATAGTTTACCATTTATGTTTCGGTAGGGTTTATTTTGCAAGTTTTACAGTCATAGTTTTGGGCTATCCTATTCTCATAGGATTTGCATTGACATTGACTTTGCAAATCGTATTCTCATAGGTTCTGCATTATCATTCACTCTACTTAGCATAATCTCACAGGTTCTGCATTATCATTCACTCTGCTTGTCGTTTTCTCATAGGTTCTGCATTATGATTCACTCTGCTTCTCATATTCTCATACGTTCTGCATTATCATTGACTCTGCTTAGCATAATCTCACAGGTTCTGCATTATCATTCACTATGCTTATCGTTTTCTCATAGGTTTTGCATTATCATTCACTCTGCTTCTTGTATTCTCATACGTTCTGCCTTATCAGTGACTCTGCTTAGCATAATCTCACAGGTTATGCATTATCATTCACTTTGCTTATCATTTTCTCATAGGTTCTGCATTATCATTCACTCTGCTTCTCGTATTCTCATACGTTCCGCATGTGCATGTGCATGTGACTAGGTGTATGTTTATGTGTATGTGACTAGGTGTATGTCTATGTCTTTGTGTATGTGACTATGTATATGTTTATGTGTATGTGACTGTGTATGTGTATGTCTATTTGTATGTGTATGTCTATGTCTATGTGACTATGTGTATGTCTATGTGTATGTTTATGTGTATGTGACTATGTGTACGTCTATGTCTATGTGTATTTCTATGTGTATGTGTATGTCTATGTGTATGTCTATGTATGTGTATGTGACTATGTGTATGTGTATGTGTATGTGTATGTCTATGTTTATGTGTATGTGACTATGTCTGTGTGTATGACTATGTGTATGTGTATGTCTATGTGTATGTGACTATGTGTATGTGTATGTCTATGTCTATATGTATGTCTATGTCTATGCGACTATGTGTATGTTTATGTGTATGTGACTATGTGTATGTCTATGTCTTTGTGTATGTGACTATGTGTATGTTTTTGTGTATGTGACTATGTGTATGTCTATGTCTATGTCTATGTCTATGTCTATGTGTATGTGACTATGTGTATGTCTATGTCTATGTCTTTGTGTATGTGACTATTTGTATGTTTATGTGTATGTGTCTATGTCTATGTCTATGTCTATGTGACTATGTGTATGTTTATGTGTATGTGACTGTGTATGTCTATGTCTTTGTGTATGTGACTATGTGTATGTGTATGTCTATGTCTATGTCTATGTCTATGTGTCTATGTCTATGTCTATGTCTATGTGACTATGTGTATGTTTATGTGTGTGTGACTATGTCTTTGTGTATGTGACTATGTGTATGTTTATGTGTATGTCTATGTCTATGTCATTGCTATTTACATCTATGTCAAACCTCCACCATATGCAATACCTGCAATGGAACACTTCAAGAACTCCATTGAATTGCAAGTCAATGTCCTTTTAGTATCCATTCCGTTTTTCCTCTTTAGTGCAACTATTGTTCCCCCCATCTATATTTGTTTAACATTCTTATTATTCAAATTGATAGGAAGAATGAACATCATTTATACATGATCGAAGTATATTTTATCTATTGAATCAGACTCATCCTTATTCAATCTGTTCTTCTTGATAGCTCTTACTCTTACAAGTATAACATTGTTGTTTCAGTTTGTATCATTCAATTATTTCTAAGAGTATGATTTCTTGATGTCATACTATAACATGCAATTTCTGTTTCCTTGCAAACCTGCCCTTCATCACCTCAGGATATAAGATTTACAATTGTGGACTTATGGTGAAATAAGTCTAATCTGCCTAAGATATACCAAACTACTATTCATGATGGCATTAATGGTTTCTCTGTTCATCAGTTACACTCAATCTTACATGTATGATTTTGTTCTTACACTTTTTATCAATATTTGATATGTATATGTATATGCATATGCAGTATATGCATATGTATGTGCATACATATACATATGCAATTGTATATACATATATGCATATGTATATATGCATATGCAAACAAAAAATGAAGTTGTTTTAGACGTAGAGTGTAGCGAATGGATGGAACATGCATAATTTGAAAGAAGAACACCATTACACTCTCCCTTAAGCTATGCATTGTACCTTCCATTCCTTACACTCTCCATTCAAAATGCATTGCATATGCATATATACGTTTACATATACATATGCATATATGTATATGTGTATATATACAACCTAATTGGATGTACGCTTTGTTTGTTGTTCAATTAAAGTGACAGTAAATATCGGCCCCTCTCCCTTACAGCTAACTATGATGATGGTTGACTCCTACTTATGCTATAACCATTTCTCATATAGATATTGAAATATAATTTCATACAACATTATCAAATGTATATATAACTTCGAACAACGCTATGGTATAGATGGATGGTTAGTTTGTTCATCCATTAGAATCAATCTTACATGTCTCAATTTTCTATTACACTTTGTATCATTGTTTGATTTGTTTCAATTATAATTAGGGATGTGATAGTATAACATGAATAGGACCACAAAGCCCCAATAAACCATAAGGGCCACTAGAGATTCATTAAAGAAGGATATGATCCCATAGCATATAGGTCTCAATTCTCATATGTGATAGAAATAAAAGCTATGAAGAGGATCCTATCTATAGTTTTTTTCCTTAGAATATTATTTCTACGTTGTCCTTTTAGTATCCATTCCGTTTTTCCTCTTTAGTGCAACTATTGTTCTCCCATTTATGTTTGTTTAACATTCTTATAATTCAAATTGATAGCAAGAATGAACATCATTTATACATGTTTGAAGTATATTTTATCCATTGAATCAGACTCATCCTTATTCATGCCTTGGGTATCCCAATTTAGATTAAACATTATAACATGTGTTAATGATAGTCTCATCCAATCTCTTATTCTCACCTAAAATTCATTATCACAATCAACCAACTAATCCTCTACCTCAGGTACATAGTGAAAACAATATCCTAAGTACAAAAAATAAAAAACTATTTGATGTCAAAGGGGAAGCAAAACTCAAATAATTGTCTAGCTTATATTACATCATATCTCTTTTCAATATGTTTTGCATTATCATTCACTCTGCTTATCGTAATCTCACAGGTTATGCATTATCATTCACTCTCCTTGTTGTTTTCTCATAGCTTTTTCATTATCATTGATTCTGATTTTGGGTAATGTTCCATCAATTTTATATCTGATTTATGTTTGATGTGATCAAGCCTATCTATGGATGAAATTAACCTTACGTTGTGGAGGACCAGCGTATAGGTGTGGGCCCCAACAAGCACATGTCCCATTGCACATTACGGCCCCCGCTTACGTATTAGGGGAGAGGAGCCGATACGTATGCACCCAAAATCACACTGTCCACATGGCAAGCCACGTGGACCAATAACATTTAAATGAAAAAAAAACCCATATCCTTCAATAAGTCTGTAATGCAAATGTTTCTATCTTTTCTTAGGTGCCATTGGTTATTTTGGGGGTGTTATCTTTTGCATAGGTTATAATCCATCATATTAGTCATCCAATTATTGTACCTTAATTTTGTGTCTTGGAAATATATGGGGGTTGTTCTATTTTTTTTAGGTTCTGCTTCATCAACATAGACATAGACAAATACATAGGCATAGACATATACATAGACAGATAGATAGACATATACATACACATATACATAGACATATGGATATGTATATCAAATATAAAATGCACACATAATTGTAATTATTTTGAAACAAAACAATTACACGCTGGCAACCAAACATGATGAAGTGTATCCAACTTGTATATGCTTAAGGTCTTTGCATCTTACTTATATATATATATATATATATATATATATATATATATGCATATGTATAGACATATTCATATACATATACATATGTTTATGTTTATGTCTTTGTTTATAGATTACCATAGCTTTGTATTTGAATCTGTATATGTTTATGTCTATGTATGTGTGTATGTAAATCTATGTATATGTGTAAATAAATCTATGAATATGTGTATGTTTATGTCTATGTATATGTCTATGTAAATCTGTATGGATATATAAATATGTATATGTCTATGTCTATGTCTATGTTTATGTGTATGTGTATGTGTATGTCTATGACTATGTCTATGACTATGTGTATGTCTATGTCTATGTCTATGTGTATGTTTATGTGTATGTGTATGGATATGTGTATGTCTATGACTATGTGTATGTGTATGTGTATGTGTATGTGTATGTGTATGTGTATGTCTATATGTATGTCTATATGTAAATATGTATTTGTATATGTAAATGTGTATGTGTGAATGTTTATGTCTATATGTAAATGTGTGTGTGTATAGATGTGTGAAGAGGTCTTAAGTGGACAACCTTGCCACGTCTACTTCTCTCAGTCAGCCACCCTAACAATCCACTGCGTCATATTTATCACTCGCTGCCTCTTCCTATACTTCTCTACAGTCGTGTTTAATTCACTTATGTCTATGTCTATGTCTATGTGTATGTGTATGTATATGTCTATATAAATAAATTCAGACCTGCAACAATTGTATCTTTTATATGTGCCATTTATTAATTTGAGGGTGTCAACTTTATATGGTGTGCACCTATACGCCAGTCCTCCACAACGTCAAAAAAAATTCATCCATAGATAGGCTTGATCACATCAAACATATCTCAGATATAAAATGCACACAAGTTAGCATTAATTTAAACAAGGTGCCAACTCAACAACTTTGAAACCCATCCGACCCATCTTTGACAGACTGGCGAACCCATTACAAGATTGTTTCCCATCGTAGCATAACCAAACCAACACACAAATGCATTCGCCTGTCCTGTCTACCATGAGATATACAACACGTATCAGCTTCAATATGTCCCATCTTGCCAAGTAGGGTGCACACTTATTGGAGCCAAACGCAAATATCCCACCAACATCCATTTAACACTCCTGTAAGGCCGCCATTATTCAAAACAAAAGCATGGAAACAATTTCAAAGAATCCACCAAACCAATCAAGTCAAGAATTAAAGGCTGAAATCAATCAAATCTCCAATTCATACGAAACAGAACTCAAATTCAAAAGAGGACAGCAAGTTATTTCACCACACCAAACAACCATCAATCAAATTCAAATAGCTGTGAAAATCTTCAAGTATTCACATGTATTACCATAGATCAATATTGAGCACTAAAGCTTTTTGACAACATGTATTTAGGGGACCTGGTTTTCCCAAGGCCTTTCATGCTTGCCTATGTAGCACTTCACATAGATTACCATAGCTTTGTATTTGAATGACTTAGGGGACTTGGTTTTTTGAAGGCTCGTCATGGTTCCCTATGCAACACTTCACAATTCGAATGGAGTTGTGGACCCGTGCAGCATAGGTTGCCATCAAACGAGCGTTCATAAAATCAAGTCTCCCTAAAACATGTCTCTATTGCTTAGTTGATTGAAATGATGAAGCATAACCTATATGTATATTTGTATGTCTATGTTTTATGTATATACATGTGTGGCCTATGTAGCACTTCACATAGGTGTCCATAGCTTTGTATTTAAATGACTTAGGGGACTTGGTTTTGTGAAGGCTTCTCATGGTTACCTATGCAATACTTCACAATTCGAATGGAGTTGTGGACCTGTGCAGCATAGGTTGCCATCACCTATGAAAAATTTAACACCCCCAAATTCATCAATGGCACCTGAAAAAGATAGAATAGTTGCACGACTTAATTGTATACAAATATGTATATGTGTATATAGATATGTATATGTATGCATATCTATATACATATGCATATGTATATGTATGTGTATGTATGCATATATATATATACATATACAATATATGTATGTGGATGTATGCATATATATGTACATATGTATATGTATATGTATATGGAACCCGTTCATGGCAGCGAGGAACCCATTCATTGCTTGCATGGCGGAAGTGGAGCTGCTGGTGACGTTCGGTAATTAGCGTCTACCGATCTCCGTATCGGATTCTACCCAAACAAGATATGGTCTCCGAGCATTGCAGGTTGTCGTGAGACGGCGAAGGTTGCAGACGACGAAACAAGTAGGTACCGGCGAGTAAGTGAAGACGGAATGTTTACTTGGGAAAATGAAAGGCTGGTTGAATGGTGAGAAGAGCGAGGCACTGGGAGCATTCAATGCAGTTCGTTTCGGAATAAACGCATATGTATGTAGATATGTATTTGCATATGCATATGCATATGTATATAGATATGTATATGCATATGCATATACATAACATATACATATGCATATGCAAATACATATCTACATACATATACATATACATATAAGTATGTATATGCATATGCATATGTCTAATATGTATATGTATATGTATCCATATACATATGCATATGTCTATGTATATGCATATGCATATACATATGTATATACTGCATATGTACATATGCATATGTATAGGTTGGTTGGAATAAAATTGCGGGGTGGCGTGGAGCTTAGGAGAGGTGACAACATTTATTTCAGACAGTGGATAGGAATAGGAAGTGGCGGCGAGTGATAAATGCTTAGTAGTGGATTGTTATGGTGGCGGACTAGGAGGAGTTGACGTGGCAAGGCTATCACCTTCGGACGTCAAGCCACACAGGTAGTGGCACTTGAGGTGCGTCTGTATCGATCGACGGGTCTTTTTTCTATTTTTTTCGATGCATGGACAAAGTTGGACCTTCCACGTGGCAAAATATTTGGAAAAAGGAATAGAAAATGACAAAATGTCAATGAAGAAGCAAAAATTTGAAACAGAAACAATGACACATTGCAAATTACATAGAACACACATTACAATATGATCCTAATACATTGCAAATCAAAACAAAAACGATGCATTTGTAATTCTCATATATTTAAAAATGTCAACGAAGAAGCATACATTGCAAATTACATACAACACTTTTTCGAATCTGATCAGATTACTTCACAAAACAAAACAATAACGATCAATCTGTACTTATCAAAAAATTACAACTGTTCACAATTTCGGTGCATTTGTAAATATCAATACTTCTAAAGTCTATGAAACTAGCATTTGTAATCTAGCTGCTGCTGTTGTGAAAAGGATCTTGGCTAGTTGGGGTGCCAATTGTCATGTTCTCATCCCCTTCCAGTCGACGGGGATGCTGCATACATGAGTGGGACTTGGAGTGGTAAATTGGGTGCAAGTGACATGTGTTGGGGGTGGTGGTGAAGACATTTGTACATCCCGAGTGCCAAATTGATATGGATATTGACTGCCCCTAAAGTCAGATTGGGAGAGGCTTGAATAATTCATTGCTATGGAGAACTGAGGGATATTAATGTTGAGAATATCATGGAAGACTCCATTACTTTGAGACAATGGATTAGAAGTGTTCCTTAACCGCCTCTCTCTCTGTAAAGCCCTTTGTGCCTCCTCAATCTCTTTTTCCTTTCGGTCTTGTTCCTTGTGAAGCCTCTCTTGCTCCTTTTTTGCATCTCTATCCTTTTTTTGTTGTAATTTTTGCTGCTCTTTTTCTTTTCGTAGTATGTCCTTCTCAATTCTGGCATTCTCCTTCAACTCCGCTGCCACAATTCTTGCTTCCCTTTTCTCTACATTCTGTTGTCTCTTTCTTGCTTTTATCTCCTCCACCTATTTCTTCCTTTGCTCTTGCTCCATTAACAGCCTCATGTAGTCATCTGTTGTCAACAATTGAGACTGTCTACTGATCCGAATTGCACCTGCTTTGGATTTCATTTGACGGACAGTGTGCACAGGAAACTTGAGGAACTTGCTGATGTGCGAAATTGTTTGTGTTTCTTGTGTCCCATCTGACTGTGTGCCAATGACCTCCTCGACTACCTGTGATCCCTGTGGTACATCTTCATTGGCTTGTAAATCTAAATTGCAAGAAGGAGCATAGTAATGGACAACTTGAGAAAGGTCAATTTCTGATGGTGGTGATGGAAAAGTATAGGTATCCTCTTGTTTTGGGACTTCCAAATGAATGCCCAAGTTCATTGCTCCCTCAACCAACTAGGATGGTTGGCTTCGTTGTGATGGAAGAACTAAACTTTCGTTGAATTGATCAACGGTCCTGTCCACCATGGGAGGGGTGTGTTCATTAACCACCACTTGTGCAACTGATTCAACAAGACATGTATGAGGTGAGTGTTGTGTTTTTGTTGCAAGCTACATGTGTCCATTTGGAAGAGTGGACTGCAATACTATGACATCATCACTTGACACACCAAGTCCAGAAAGGCTGAGAATGTTTTCAACTATGTCAGAATCCTCACTGACCACAAATGTCTCACTTGGATGCATGTCGTTGACAAGTGCATCGAGATTCAGTGGCCATATACTAGTCCTTCTAAAGCCAGCCTTGATGTTGTCAACTGTCAAAGCTCTTTGCATTGCTTTGCTACCTAACATTGCAAGTTCTCTCCTCCTCACTTCAATGTTTGGAAACCTTGACAAAAATTCTGCACGTTCTGATTTGAAGTAAGCTTTGAAAGGTGCAAACACACTCACATCCAACGACTGTAGCTTATGTGATGTGTGTGATGGCAATGTTAACAAATCTATACTAATATCTCTTGCTTCTTGGATGGTTTCGAGCGCTACGTGGCTTCCATGGCCGTCAAAGATCAGCAAGACCCTGTTCGTGGGTGAGACATTGCCTGGAATGGAGGTTTTGAAGTGGGTCAACCAATCTATGAACAAGTCTTTGGTCATCCATGCATGTGGCTAGGCTGCCATGCAAGCACTTGGTCCACAATCTATGATGTAATTATCTATGTTCGCACTCCCCTTGAACAAGTAGAATCCTGGAATGCTCTGCCCGACAGCATTGACACAACATAGAATGGTTATCCATTCACGGCTCTTTGGGATAATGTAAGAGACATTCCTGCTACCTTTTCTTGCGAGCACCTTCATGGACCCATTTTTGCCTACTTGGATGCCAGTTTCATCACAATTCCATATGCGACCAGGACCATATGGCATGGCTTTGTATGCTGCAGACAGTGTTTTGTAGAATGCATCTACAACATCAGGTCTAAGATTGAATGCCCTATCTTTGTCTAGGCCTTCAGCAGTTCGTAATGCGAGTTGAGGATGTCTGTGCTTGAAGCCTATCCACCAGGACTTCCCTGGGAAGCCATTGGTGAAAGGGTTTGGCCTATTTTGACATATTTGAGCAACCTCAGACTTAAGATTGACTATCTCAAGACCATGACCAATATCATCCATTTGCTCGCACCATTCCACAATGCGATTTTCTTCCTCTTCTGTGAGGATTGTTGGGAGACCTTTCTTGGAAGTTGTTGTTAGACCCCCTAGCCATTTGGACAGTGTGGCTGTTGGGATTGACCACTTTTTGGAAGCCCCCCTTATCGACATGTCATTCTCTTCAACGTCATAGAGTGCCCTTTTCATGTCATCCTCAGACCACAACTTCTGTATTTGTTTTACCTTTTGCGGTATTTGAGGTGTAGTAACCTCAATCTGCGGTATTTGAGGAGTAGAAACCTCATCTACTTGTGCAACATGATCTATTTCAGGGGGAATCTGCATCCTCATTTCTCAGTAGGCAGCCTTGTCGTGGCTCTTTTCTTTTTTTTGTTCCCAGTACGGGTCACCGCTGCATTGCCCTTGGCCATCTACACAGAATAATTAGAATCAAAATAGTGATGCTTGAACAGAAAAACAATTACTTTGTAATGCAGAACATATGAGAATATGATAAGCAGAGTCAATGATAATGTATAACCTATGAAACATAAATGGTAAACTATGAAATACATCTATGTGTATGTATGAAGAGAGTGTAAACTATGTGTAAACTATGAAATACATCTATGTACCTATGATGCTTGAACAGAAGAATAATTAGTTTGTGATGCAAAACATATGAGAATATGATAACCAGAGTAAATGATAATGCAGAACCTAGGAAAGATAAATGGTAAACTATGAAACACAAATGCTTTAATAGTTATCTTTATATGTATGAAGAGAGTGATGCTTGAACATACGATTATTTAGTTTGTGTATGTGTTATATTTTTAGTTTCTTGCATTTCAATTGAGATTATCTTCTGTAACAGGAGTTTGTTATCTTGAGTTATCTATTCTGCAGTGAGTGACATAAGGAAGTAGAGGAGTAAGAAGCACAAAATTACAAGCTATGCAAGGGAGTTAGAGTTTAAGAACATCTCATAAACTTTTAAGCGTTTACAACATTAACATTCTCATGCACAGGAAAGTGAAAACCACACTCATGTTTGAACAACAGAAACTTTAGAGACTGATAATGCAGAAGATATGAGAATAAGATATCCAGAGTGAATGACAATGTAGAACTGAAAGAAGAATAAGATAAGCAGAGTGAATGATAATGCAGAACCTGTGAGATTATGCTAAGCAGAGTCAATGATAATGCAGAGCCTATGAGAATAATATAACTAGAGTGAATGATAATGCAGAACCTATGAGAATAAGATAATTAGAGTGAATGATAATGCAGGACCATTGAAACAAAAATGGTAAACCATGACCAATATGTAACATATAAACGATAATGCAGAACCTATGAGACTATGATGTGAGACTACGATAAGCAGAGTGAATGATAATGTAGAACCTATGAGACTACGATGTGAGACTACGATAAGCAGAGTGAATGATAATGCAAAACCTATGTAACATAAATGTTAAACTATGAGTGTAATATTTGCAATATAAACCCTACTGAAACAGAAAGGGTAAACTATGACTGTAACATTTTCAATATAAACCCTAGGGAAACAGAGATGGTAAACTATGACTGTAATATTTGCAATATAAACCCTAGGGAAAGCCTTAAATGGTAAACCATGACTGTAATATATGCATTATAAACCCTATGGAACACTATGATAACCTATGACTGCAATATTTGCAATATCAACCCTACCGATACATAAAGAAACAAGTAATATGACTGTAATGGGTGTAATGAAGATCAATATGGATGTTGTTAATGGCTGTAATGAAGAACAAGTGTGAAAAGGAAAACCTGGTACAATATGGATGCTAGTGCACTAGAATCTGAGCTGTTGCCTCCCCTTGATGTTAACTCGTTCAATTCTGTGCTTGTCACTCCTCCTTTTCTTATGTCGCTCACTGCAGAATAACTAAATACTTGTTGGTTTTCACGGCTATTTGAATTGGGAATTATTTGAATTTGATTGATGGTTTTTTGGTGTGGTGAAATAACTTGCTGTCCTCTTTTGAATTTGAGTTCTGTTTCGTATGAATTGGAGATTTGATTGATTTCAGCCTTTAATTCTTGACTTGATTGGTTTGGTGGATTATTTGAAATTGTTTCCATGCTTTTGTTTTGAATAATGGCGGCCTTACAGGAGTGTTAAATGGATGCAGGTGGGATATTTGCGTTTGGCTCCTGTATGTGCGCACCCTACTTGGCAAGATGGGACAGATTGAAGCTGATACGTGTTGTAGATCTCATGGTAGACGGGACAGGCAAATGCATTTGCGTGTTGGTTTGGTTATGCTACGATGGGAAACAATCTTGTAATGGGTTCGCCAGTCGGTCAAAGATGGGTCGGATGGGTTTCAAAGTTGTTGAGTTGGCATCTTCTTTATTTTCTGTAGTTGTGACTGATGTGAAAGTGATGCCTGTATTGGTGCGAAAGTTGGGTTTAATAGTTTACGGGGAAGGGTGCATGTCTTAGTGTTTGGGCTGTTTTAATTCCATGTCGAGATGGTACTTGTTCAATGTCAGATACAAGTTGGATACACTTCATCATGTTTGGCTGCCACCATGTACTTGTTAAGTTTATAAATTAATGCTAACTTGTGTGCATTTTATATCTGATTTATGTTTGATGTCATCAAGCCTATCTATGGATGAAATTAAGCTTACCTTGTGGAGGACCAGCGTATAGGTGTGGGCCCCAACAAGCGCATGTCCCATCACATGTTCGGGCCCCTGCCTACGTATCGGCTCCTCTCCCCTATGGTGTTAATTGCAAAAATCGTGGAACGAATCGTGGGAAAAATCATTAGCTAAATCATGGGAAGATTCACCCTCGAGAAAATTTTGAGCCGAATAGAAGAGTAAGGAGGAATTGAAATTATCGACCAAATAAGGAGAATGCAAGATGGCATGATTTTGTGTCATGGAGAGGGGTTAGAGTCTTTTTGAACTAGACAAAGGGATTCAAGGTTCATAGGGAGAGCCGCTACGGGAGAAGAAGAATGAGCTAGAGGGAAATTCTAAACCCTCAACGACTGAACAAAATGGGAGGTTCAGAGAAAAATCTTCGTGGGTGGATCCAACTCCGAAGGTAAGTGTCACTAATGCTCATTTGGTTAAAATATTCTTGGATATGGAGGATAATGCCTTAGTTGGTCAAGTCTGGGGGAAAAATCGGTCACTTAGGGAGATAAATGAATGGATTGGTGAAAAATGGTGTGTTTCCTTTGATTTATATTTGTTGTCAAAATATTTGTTTACTATTTTATTTGAAAATAAAGTGATCAAGGAAAAAATTCTCAAGTAGGGCCCTTTTTGGTTTGAGAAATATTTTCTTCTTCTGCACTCTTAGGCTCCAATTTTTTCTGAGAAGGTGTTTTTGGAGGTCAAAAAACTAGTTTGTTTTATACTCATGAATCTCCCTTTTGAGTTTGTTGATATTGATGCTTTATGAGCAATGGGGAATGCTTTGGGGAAATTTGTAAGGGTGGATTGTTTTCTTGAGTGGGGTTTCCCGACTATTGCGATCTGGGTTTTTTGAAAGACCCTAAATGGACTTTGTCTGAGGTGTGCATCTTGTCAAAATTTGGGGCTTTTACTCAACCCTTATCTCTCAAGCCTGACCTCAATTATAAGAAGGAGATTGAGGTTGGTTTTGAATTGGTTTTTTTTCAAAGAGGGAGCTAGTCCTCTTCAAGTCAAGCTATCGATGAGATACCCCCAAATCCAAGCATGTGTATGGGGGACCCTAGATCTAATCATGGGAACCCCCCATCTCTCCAAAATGTATGTCATTAAAGGCTTTTGAGTCACTGGTGGGTGATTAGGCCCCAAATCTAGAGATGCATTCTCTGGAGGATGCTTTGTCTGTTCACAAGGCTTTAGATTTTCCTTCTCCAAGCAAAGGTGTTTCGGAAGCTCAACTCATGAGGATGGTTAATGAGATTTTAGAGAAAGTAGAGAATGATATTTTGAATGAGATTTCAGATGAAGTGGCTTGTGAAGAGGATGTTGACATTGTGCCATCTTCCCTGCCTATCTCCCAAATGGAAGTGGAACTTAAGCCCAAGTTAGCTTCTCCAAAAATAAAAACAAGAGGAAGAAAGCCAAATAGCTACAAAACATAGGTGGAAATCATTGTCAGCATTCAGACTACTTTGGAGAGAAATCGCAGATCTACCACAAAAAGAGTTTTCTTTAATGATACTGGAAAGACATCTTAGTCTCAGGAGGTTGTTGGGGTTGTAATAGGCCTAGAAACAAACCTCAAGAAGAGAGGGGAGGAGCTCTCCCCTCGGGAAGCATGAAGGTCCTCTCCTAGAATGTTAGGGGCTTAAATGCCCCTAACAAATGACACTTGATTAAGCATTAGATTGAAGGATTGCAATAAGATTTCGTGTTACTACAAGAAACAAAGCTCTCAAAACTCAGGGAAATTATATATTTAGTTCTTGGGTGAAATGGAAATTTTTAGTTGTGGCGTCAACTAGGGCCTCTGATGGTCTAGAAATATTGTGGGATAGTAGAAGTGTTGATGTTTTTTCTTTTCATTTGTCAGGTAATTAGATGGGGGATCAAGTATCCTGTTTAGCAACTGGGAACCGTATATGGTTATTCAATCTGTATGGACCATGTTCTCCCCCCATGAAAAATAGCTTTCGGATGAATTTTCAATGGCTTTTTATCTCCTTCTAAAAGGAGATTTGAAGGTTTTTGGGGGAGATTTTAATGCATTTATTGATTTGTCAGAAAAGGGTGGAATAATCTCGTTTGCCAGAGCGATGGAGGATTTCAAGTCTTTTGTAGGGTCAAACAAGCTATTTTATTGTGTTCCAAAGAATGGGGGTTTCACTTGGACAAATAAGAAAAGGGAATTATGTCAAATTGCAGAGAGACTTGACAGATTTTTGTTGTCTAACAACTCATTGGATTCGCCTCATGATTTATTTTCTTTCATTCACCCGGTAATGAGTTTTGATCATTTCCAAATATCTTTGTCTATGTTTCAAGTGCGGCCCAAGGTCCCAAGGCCCTTTAAATTTGAGGAAATGTGGTTTAGGGATGTTCATTTCCTCTCCCTTCTCAAAGATTGGTGGAATTTGGCCCCTTTTGTTATGGGTTCCAGAATGTTTCAGCTCTTCACAAAGTTAAAGCATATGAAGGATAGGATAAAAGACTGGAATTTCAAACATTTTAAGAAAATTTTTATGGAAGATTATAGGATTGATAAAGAGCTATCTGAGTTATATTAGTTTGTTAGAAAGAATGGAATGCATGTCTCTTTGTTGGAAAATATGTGTCTCATCTTTCTAGCTTGAATCTTTATTTAAGGACTTGGTGGATCTACTTCATTCTTGCTTTCCCACTATACCAATGGGATCTTTTGAAGGTGGAACAATTGTGTGGCTTACCTCCTTACTGCGGAGGTATTTTGTCTGCTCGGCGGTTGCGCAAGGTTACCACCTTACCACGAGCCCCTTTCGGTTAAGGTGTGGTTATGCGGTGTTACTGCTATACTGTGGAGTCCTTTACCTTCCTTGGCAGTAGCACGGTGATCATTTGGCGGTCTAGCAAAGCGGTTACCTCCTTACCGTGTGGCTTCTTTTATTGACTAGCGGTTGTGCAGTGACATCGCCATATCGTAGGACCTTGCAAGTCCTAGAGTGGTAGCATGGTGGCACCGCCATACCGCACATCCCTAACAATCATGGAGCGATGGCATGGTGAATGGTGACGGTTTGGCGATCGGGCAGTTATCGCCATACCACGGGGGTCTTTCAGCCCTAGCGCGGTAACGCACTATAACCGCCATACCGCAATGGTCTTCCTTAAGAGGCACGGTAGCATGGGGCTTTGTGCTTGGTGATTGATTTGGGTGTTTACCGCCATACTACAGGGAGCTCTTGGTTGGCTCACGATAGCGCAGTGTATACCGCCTTACCACGACCATCTACTGAATGGCTAGCGGTGGCGTGGTACAAGGAGCTTGGGTTTTGTTGACTATTTGGGTGATAGTCAAATCGATGGATGAATGGCATGTCGACACATGGAACGATGTCATTCGTTGATTTTACATCATTGTTGTAAATCAACACTGATTAGCCGAAATCTTTATTCTTTGGTACCGATTAAATGCGCGGGTTGACAAAGTGCAGGTAAGTCTCTATAATCCAATTCAATGTTGGGCGGCTCGATGCACACTGCAAGGTAGAGTTACCAAAGAATGGTGGAAGCTTTTCGGTGGGGTAATTAAATACCCTGATGGTTGTTGGTTGAAGATGAGAGGAATGATCGAGATATGAGATAAGATCGTGCAGTGTGTGTTCGAGCGGTGTGCTTATTGCCTTGTAACCGTGAACATTGAGACACACAGAACATACAAAGATGTGAACTTGTGGTGGTTGTTAGGTTGGGTTGGCTGAGAGGCTAGCTGAGAGAGTCAACTGGTGAGATGAGATGAATCTACACTGTGTGTTGTGTGAGGGTGATGTAACAGTGTGAGGATTCTGAACATGTTGTTTCTTGTATTCTCCAGATGAAATAAGATGTAACTCCTGTGAAGGCTATGAGCCTGAGATTGTATTGTGACTCTGTTTGTTGTTGAATAATACAATGGCTGGATCTTTTGGAGGGTGGGGATTTTTACCCAAAAGGGTTTTCCCCACATAAATCTGTGTGTTCATTAGTTTGTCTTCCATGTTGTTAGATTCTGTAAATTGAATCTATGCATATGTGTTGTATCTGTTATTTTTTTGCATGTACTTTTCTCAGAAGGATTAATAGGGGAAACAACTATACCTGTTTTTGTTTTATGGCATGGTGGTTTGTGTCTTTGGGGTGATTTGAAGAAATGAAAATCACCGAAGGCACTGTTGTTCTTAGATGTTTCGTTCTAGGATGGCCTGTTTCATCGCCAACAAGTGGTATCAGAGCTGGTTAAGTGCGGTCAAGGTTTGTTCTTGATACCAACAAGTGGTATCAGAGCCTTCCTCTGGATGTTGGTTCTGGGTATTTCTCCTATAAATATTTCTTAGTCTGGATGTTGATTGATCCTTTTGCTGAGTAAAAGTATTTTCTCTCTTGAGACAACACACAATGTTGAAGACATTGAAGATGGAGAATATTGAATTTGACCATATTGTGATGATGTGGTTTGAGGCTCCTCGTTAGCAGCAAATAATTCTGATGCAAGGGGTGTGACTTTATGCTTGTGGTTGTGTTGCAGCAGAGTGTGCTTCATACTAGGTGTCTGTGTGAGGGGCTCCCTGATGGTATGGAGATTCTTGGGTTGTTATTCAGCCATGGAGTGTTGTGATTGTGCTGGGTGTTCTGACTTGGAATTGAAGGCGTTGTTCTCTGTCACCCTGATTGCATAAAGGCTATGAAGTTGATCTCTGGGTGGTCTAAAAACTTCTGAATAACCTAGCTCTCTCAGATGCATGTGCATGCTTGTGGTTCTGGAATGGACTTGAAATTCTTGTACTACTTGTTCCTTTTTTGGATATCTTACACTTGCATGTTTCAGTTTCATGTTCTTTGACTTTGAAGGTTTTCTATAGATTTTCCTAAAAATTCTATGATGCATATTCATGTTATTTTTTTTCATTGTTTTGGTTAACCATGATGGTTATGTGCAAACTCTTGGGTCGTACATATGAGAAGTGGATATGGATGTGCATGGGTGTTTTGGAAACACGGTGGTTGTGCAGGTTTTGCATTGTCAAGAAAAACTTGTGGTTGCGTGGAGATGTTGTTAAGCTATTTCCTAAACCCTGGATTTTGGGGTGTGACTGGATGAGATAGTTGTAGTTCAACATGGTTTTGAGGAGGTGTGATGTCTTCTCTACATGGGAGTGTTGGTATGTGTTTTGTCACTCAGAATTCTTGTGATGTTGCTGGCTGGATTCCTAGACTATGGTGCTCAAAGTTGTGGACATGATTGGTGAATCGGATTTGTTTTAGATCTGGTGTTTGAGTCAAGTTTGTCTACATTGTTGTTCTCTTTGAGATCTTAGTTTTGTAGTTTCCAATGCGATGATAGATTTGTAGGCTTCTTTGAGTAGATCTACGAGTTGTGCAATATTATGGGATGTCTTTACCTACATGTTTGTTGTGGGACAACTCGAAAGTGGATTTTCAATATCCACGAGGTTGATTCAGTGGTGGTGTAGATATGTTAGCTGGCCTTGTCTGTGGTCACTTGTGCATTGGTGTGGTTCCTTTGAGATGAGAGGATGGATGGCATTGAGTACCTGAATAGTCAGTTATGGGGACTTGTAGCATGTGTATCACAATGTCATGGAGAACTTGGTACACATTATAGTGTAAGCTTTTGACAATGATAATGTGGTCTATGTGGTTTGGACATCTTGGTGTTGTTTGGTTTTGTTGTCAAATGGACATGCTGGCGATTGTACCTGGATGTTTTTCAGATCAACAGATGTTTGGTCATGATGCTTGGAAAGCTTGGTGTCACTGTTCAGTGGAAGCTTTAGCAGTGACTGTGGATTCATCATTTTGGTGGTGAATGATATGCTTTGGTGTTGCAGACGTTACTTGTGGGACTCTTAGATCATGTTGCTGCAGAAGAGTTTTGTTGCATTTGCATGGACACTATTTGAGGGTGTACGACATCTTGGAACCATGGAGGACGTCTGGAGTCTTTGGATGAGATGTTGGTGGTGCTTAACAGGTGATGTTGGTTTAGAGTTTGTTTGCTTGATGTCATGTATATTCTTGCTTGAGCATTAGAGTTTTGGCATGTTGCGTAGCTCTTGAGACCATAGTTTGTTCACTTAAGCATGGTATCTCCTAAGGGGGGTGTGTAGATCATGATGTCATGATAAGTTCCTATTTCAGATATTTGGAGCTTTGATAGTGGTCTGGTAATTCTCTGTGTTTTGAGTGCATTGGTCATATGCTTGAGAAATTATTGATAGTGCAGTAATGCAGTTTGGAGTTTAGCATGAGATGATCAGTTGCTGGTGCTCATGGATACATGGAGAATGAGGTGAGGTTGTGATTCTCATGAGATGAGAAAGGTGTTGTTACAGTATAAAGTCCAAGTAGTCTACACCTTGGTTGAACACGAGTTCAACAGAGACCAGTGAGGAGATTTCTCTTGAGAAAGTCATGGTGACTTGTATATCTTGGAGGAGCATTTTCTTGGTATGCTCAATGGTGAAGTTGTTTTGAGACGTATTTGCCCATTATATCTTTTAGATGTGTTATATGCTTTATCTTTCATAGATATGAATCTTGAATTGTTGTTTTAAGATTCTGGAGGATTCATAGTGGAAGGTGGACAAGATAGTTTATCTCCTTGTGCCTTTGAGAACTCGTAGGAGATAGGTATATGGGCTAGTTTGATTTTTTTTGAGAGGCTTACATCCATGTTGATTACACGATATATGTTATGTTTGATCTTGGTGATTGAACGATTGGATGTTGTAATGGATTTTCTTCTGGATGTGAAGGAGATCATACTTGACATAGCTAGCATTTAGAGGTGTGTATAGGAGGGCATGCTACATGTGTTTCGTGTTTAGGTTTTACATATCATTGTGGATGTTCCTTGGTACTACATGGTTATGTTTTTCTATGTGTTGTGATTGGTAGACTTGTTATGCCATTGATGTTTTAGATTTGGCATTACCTATGCAGTGGGAGTACCTGTATGTGTTTAGTCTTCTTTGACTGGTTGGCACACAGTGCTTGTATCTGTGGTTGATGGGTTGGTTGTGCTGCTGACATGAGTTTACTAATGTGGATACCTGAAGGTATCGGTGAGTTGATGGAATATCACGAGCTGTGGGTGCTATTTTCAGTCGCGTGGGTTGATCAGTTGGATGGGAGCAGTCAGTTTACTGATTGATGTTCTAGCTGATGTTCTGTCTAGTTTCTGGAGAATGATTTCATCACTTTGTTCACAATTTAAAGCTTTGAATCTATTGTTGTGTTGCTTCTGTATGTTTGGTGAGCACAATGGAGTGGTGGTAATGTGTTTCCTTTGCCATTTATAGGATCTGATGCTTGTGTTCTTGAGATTGGTGCATATACGCCTTCGCTCATTCCTTTTTTCTTGTGGTGGATGGTTGGAGTTGTTGCCTGAGTTGGTGGACATATTTGATGTCATTGCAGGTGTCTTGGTTGGAGCATGAAAGCATTATGTTAGATTCTTGAGTTCGATTCTGGAGGAAGCCAATAAGTCTTCATCAAGTGGGAGATTGTTGGAAAATATGTGCCTCATCTTTCTAGCTTGAATCTTTGTTTAAGGACTTGGCGGATCCACTTCGTTCTTTCTTTACCACTATACCGTTGGGATCTTTTGAAGGTGGCACAGTTTTGTGGTTTACCTCCTTACACGGAGGTATTTTGTCTACTCGGCGGTTGCGTGGGGTTATCGCCTTACCGCGGGCCCCTTTCAGTTAAGGTGTGGTTATGCAGTGTTACCGCTATATCGCAGAGTCCTTTACCTTCCCTAGCGGTGGCACAATGATCCTTTAGTGGTTTGGCGAAGCGATTACCTCCTTATCGTGTGGCTTCTTTTGTTGACTGGCAGTTGTGCGGTAACACTGCCATACCGCAAGACCTTGCAAGTCCTGGAGTGGTAGCATGGTGGCACCGCCATACTACGCGTCCTTGATAGTCATGGAGTGATGGCGTAGTGAATGGTGGTGGTTTGGCGATTAGGTGGTTATCGCCATACCGCAGAGGTCTTTCAGCCCTGATGTGGTAGCATGGTGTAACCACCATACCATGAGGGTCTTCCTTTAGAGGCGTGGTAGCATGGGGCTTTGTGCTTAGCGGTCAGTTTGGGTGTTTACCGCCATATTGCGGGGAGATCTATTTTGGCTTATGGTAGCGAGGTGTATACCACCTTGCCGAAAGCGTTTGTTGAATGGCTAGCAGTGGCATGGTAGAAGGAGCTCGAGTTATGTTCACTGTTTGGGCGATATTCAAAGTGATGGATGAATGGCATGTCAACATGTGGCACAATTTCATTCGTTGATTTTGCATCGTTGTTGTAAATCAACGTTGATTGGTTGAAAGCTTTATTCTTTGGTAGTGATTAAATGCGAGGATTGACAAAGCGCAAGTAAGTCTCTGCAATCCAATTCAATGTTGGGTGGCTTGATGCATGATGTAGGGAAGAGTTGCTAGAGAATGGTGGAAGCTTGTCGGTGGGGTAATTAAATACCTTGATGGTTGTTGGTTGAAGATGAGAGAGATGAACGAGATGTGAGATCAGATCATGCAGTGTGTGTTCGAGCGGTGTGCTTATTGCATTGTAATCGTGAACACTGAGATGCACAGAACATACAAAGATGTGAACCTGTGGTGGCCATTAGGCTGGGTTGGCCGAAAGGTTGGCTGAGAGTCGACTAGTGAGATGAGGTGAATCTGCATTGTGTGTTGTGTGAGGGTGATGTAACAATGTGAGGATTCTGAACATGTTGTTGCCTGTATTCTCCAAATGAAACAAGATGTAGCTTCTGTGAAGGCTATGAGCCTAAGATTGTATTGTGGATCTGTTTGTTGCTGAATAATACAAAGGTTGGATCTTTTGGAGGGTGGGGTTTTTTACCCAAAAGGGTTTTCCCCACGTAAATATATGTGTTCATTAGTTTGTCTTCCATGTTGTTAGATTATGTGAATTGAATCTGTGCATATGTGTTGTATCTGTTATTTGTCTGCATGTACTTTTCTCAGAAGGATTAATGGGGGAAAAAACTGTGCCTATTTCCATTTTATGGCATGGTGGTTTGTGTCTTTGAGGTGATTTGAAGAAATGAAAATCACCGAAGGCACTGTTGTTCTTAGATGTTTCATTCTAAGATGACCCATTTCATCCCCAACACTCTTCCTTCGATAAAGAAAAACTTTTGAAGGCGGACTTGGAAGAAGTTCTTTGTAGAGAAGAGACGTATTGGCAACAGAAGTCGAGAGAATTATGGCTTAGGGATAGTGATAGGAACACCAAATTATTTCATGCATCATATAAGCTTAGGTGGAAAGAAAATAGTATTTTGTCAATTCAGGGTGTGGGAGGTGTCGCCCTTACTTCTCCTAAAGAAATTGAAGAAGAGGCAGTTAGGTTTTTCAAGGATCTTCTTGCTCCAGCTCATGGCTACCCACCTTTGCATTTTGTATGCTTGGACTACATACCTAATTTAATTTCAGATGATATTAACAGGTTGCTAATGAGTGAATTCACTCTTGAGGAGGTTCAAAAAGTGGTTTTTCAATGGCCCCTGATAAAGCTTCGGGTCCCGATGGTTTTACTACTCTCTTTTTTCAGAAGTGTTGGGACTTCACTGGGACAAATATCCTTCTTGCATTAGAAGAATCCAAAAAACATGGTAATATTTTGAAGGAAATTAACAACACCTTTATTGTAATGATTCCAAAGAAATCCTACCCAATTTATTTTGCATATTTTAGACCTATCTCCCTTTGGAACACCATATACAATATTTTCCCTAAAGTGATCACCATTAGGCTAGCTACATTGATTCCTTTGATCATTTCTAAGGAGCAAGGGGTTTTTTTTTGGGAAGAGAAACCTTTGATGGTGCCATTTTCACCCATGAAGTGCTACACTCTCTCAAGGAGGAGAATATTCCTACTGTTATTCTCAAGTTGGACATGCTAAATGCATATGACAGAGTAAACTAGTCTTTCTTGCTAGAAGATTTAAAAAAGATTGGTTTTTCTCAAAAATGGTGCAAGTGGGTCTCTTCGTGCCTCTCAAGGCCTTGTTTTTCAATGTTAGTGAATGATGCACCTTGTGGATATTTCAATGTGACCTAGGGTGTATGGCAGGGGGATCTCCTATCCCCATTTCGATTTATTATTAGGGCAGAAGGTCTCAATCATGTAATCTCTTCTGCAAATGTTTTGAATCAATGGAAAGGGGTACATTTTAACCATGTTCCATACCTTGTGACACACCCCCATTTTTCAAATAATACTCTCTTTTTTTTGTCAGGCCACCTTGGTAGAAGCAAAGGCTATGCAAAATTTTCTCTTTATCTATTCTTCTTTTTCAAGTCAATTTTTGAATAAAGAGAAATCATTTTTTCCCCTTAATGTTTGTCCTATGGTGCAAGCCAGGCTTTTGAGTTTTTAGGGTTTTAAACTGGAATCACTTCCTTGTAAGTGCCTAGGGGTAACTTTCTTTTCTAGAAAGTAGAAGCATGAATTATAGGATAAAGTTATAGCCACAGTTTCAAGTAGAATCTCAACTTGGAAATTGAAATGGTTGTCTTTGGCAGGAAAGATGGTAATGATTAAGTTGATACTTCAACCTCTCTCAATTTATTTAATGTTTGTGTTAAATATTCCCAAAGGTAAGTATGACAAATTGCAGAAGATCTTTAGAGACTTTCTGTGGGCTGAGAATGTGAAGGAGAAGAAAAAGTTGCCCTTGGTTTCATGGCAAAAGGTTTGTATTCCTAAAGAGTTGGGGGTGCTAGTCTAAGAGATATGGTCCTTCAAAAAAAAGAATTAGGTGCTAAGATTCTGTGGCATATCTACCAAGATCCTAATGCAAAATTATGTCAACTTATGCATCATAAGTATCTGGATTCTTTGGAAATGGATAGTATTTTCACCTTGAAAAATTTGCCTCATGGTTCTAAGGTATGGAACTTTATTATTTCTTACAGATATATTATCCTGCCTCATCTTTCTTGGGTAATACATAACGATAGAAAAGCTTTATTTTTGGAGGATGCATGGAATGGCCATCATCTGCTCTAGACCTTAGGGAGCTAGGAGGCTATTGCAAGGGTGTTAAAAAGACTATGGGATAGCAGGGTGTAGGATTATTTGATCATTGATCACTCTGGATTCCCACCCAGAGTCAAATGGAGGAATTTTGACTTCCTACCTGTTCCAAATAATTTGAAGGATTCTCTTTGGAAGGAATTGGAAATGAGGAAAATATTTCTTTCAAAAAAGGATGATGAAATTTTTTGGGTCAAGTCAAAGTCGGGTTTGTATTTTGTTAGAAATGGCTACTTGTCCCTAATTAAGGAAGAAAATTCCTTGGATTGGCCACATAGGCTATGTTGGGGCTCTTTAGTACTTCCGAAGGCAGGTGATTTCACGTGGTTGGCTGTAAAAGATAGAATCTTAATGGGCATGAGGTTGGGCCATTTGAGCATTACCCCTCTTTTTCCCTATGTCCTTTGTGGAAAGGCTTATGAAATTTCAGATCATTTATTGCTTTCTTCTGAATATGCTCATAAATGTTGGACATAGCTATTAGAGTAATAAGTTATTACACTTAATTAATTATATCATATTGGTTAATTAATTAAGTCGCTTATTCCTTTAGTTACTTAAGCTAAACTTAGGCACATTAATAATTGATTAATTATTAAGTGTGCACACTAGGGTTTCCCTTTTAGGTCAACTTTAGGGTTGCATACATTGTTTTTATAAAGCAAATCATCTCATGTAATTTCTTAATTCTGAATATATCAATTTGCACATTTTCATGCAAAGCTCTTGCTTTTTATTGTTTTTCTCTTATGTGGAAGGCCTTTTGGTTTGCATGTCTGATCTTGGTTTCTAACATGGTATCAGAGCCTTGACATGCAACCCCTTCTCAGATTTTTGAGAAAATCATTGCAGAGTTCGTTCGGGGTTCCTCAAGGATTTCATGCTTTGAGCCTATCTATGTGGCATTTTGGATCAGTTCGAGTTTCACCATTGGATTCAGAGCGCTAGAAAAAGTCAAGATTGGCTTTTATTTTTCTGATTTTGGTCATCACTGAAGAAATCTGTAAGGATTTCAAGCTCAATGATTTTTTGCAAGATCTGGAGGTAGCTAATTTTTCGGAGCATTTTGAGCACGAACGGAGGTCACTATCACGTTCGCAGCGGCCAAAAACCGAAGGACGTCTCTCGTTTGGTCGATTTCTAAGCACTTGATCTAGAAGGCAAATTGTTTTTGCCAGGGAGGTCATATGGCCTCCCCAGCACGCACTCTGAGGCATGATTTTTGAAAAAAATGCATTTCTTGGGATTCGAGCCGACGCTCACAGTTCAGAATGGCTCCGCCACCGGGCGGCCACCAGGTGGCCACTGGTGGCTCCCCCTCCAGCTCCGCCGCATCCCAGCCAGTCCCCACAGGCTCCTTCCGAGTCTGTCCCGATCACATGCACGACCGGGGGCCCTCCGCCAGCCCCTGAGGGCTTCTGCACTTGCGGCCACGGTCATATGGGGGACCAGCCCCTCGTGCCCAACCCCCAACCGACTCCATCCCCCTGCCCTGCGCCTTTGGTCACATGGGTTACCAAGGGCCCAAATTTTTTTCAGGGGAGCTGATTTTTTACGGCGATGGCCAGATGGCTGTCAAATTTTTGCCAGCGAAGTGCTGATGTCAGCGGTTTACAACCCTTTTTGCCCCCTCCTAGTCCTGATTTGCCTAAAGGAGCAGTTTTTTTCCTTTTGGCATAACTTGGGCATACGGTATCGATATCGGGCAAACGAGATATCACCGAAAAGCTGGTTCTGAGCACTATCCAGTGGTGCAGTTTGTTTTTTAGTATTTTTCTGTTTTACTACATTTATTTATGTTTGAAGTCAGATGTTCATTTGTCGCTTCCGAGCTCATAACTTTTTGACACAATCTCTGATTTTCGCTATCTTTGTGGAGTTGGGAAGGTATTGAGGAGCTCTACGTTTCTGTCCATACATTTTTTATGTATCTATCTTAGGTTTATCGCTTAGTCCAGATTTGGCCCGATGGGTTGTTTGGAGATTACTTGGATGTTTTGGCAGTTGGGAGGGTGCAACTTGCATCTTTGCACTTCATTTCAGTATCACATCATTCATTTTATCTACTTCTGCTTCATAGATTCCAGGGTTGTTTCCGTTTGGAGTTTTCGAGTGTTCCGTGCCATCGGGTCTACTGTTGCATTATTATGATTCCGATATGGTTTCTTGTAAACAGAAGTATCTTTCCTTTCTTGTCGGATTTAGGTTCCAGTGTTACTCCATAGTGTTCTTCCAGTGCTTCTCTATAGCAGGTCATCTCATTGAGGGGGGGGTTGTCCCACTGGGTTTTCTCCTCTTTCTCTTACTCATTCTTGCATTTCTGAATGGGTACCTGATCAGGCCTAGTTGTTGGGACCCATCTTTGCTTTCATGCATCTTTTTTCTAGTGTTTTAGCTACTTCCTAAGTTCATCTTAAGGGGGGGGTGTTAGAGTAATAAGTTATTACACTTAATTAAATATATCATATTGGTTAATTAATTAATTCACTTATTCCTTTAGTTACTTAAGCTAAACTTAGGCACATTAATAATTGATTAATTATTAAGTGTGCACACTAGAGTTTCCCTTTTAGGTCAACATTAGGGTTGCATACATTGTATTTTATAAAGCAAATCATCTCATGTAATTTCTTAATTCTAAATATATCAATTTGCACATCTTCATGCAAAGCTCTTGTTTTTTATTGTTTTTCTCTTCTATGGAAGGCCTTTTGGTTTGCATGTCTGATCTTGGTTTCTAACAATAGCTTCTTGGAAAACTTGGTTGGGTAAGACCTTTGCAATGCACCTTATTGAAACATTTTCAGAGTTGGCCCTCACTATACAAATCCTCCTTCTCAGCTTGTATTTGGAATCTGAGCCCATCAATAGTTATATGGTCAATCTAGCTTGAGAGAAATAATAGGATTTTCATAAACAAAGCAGGGAATGTAAACCAAACTATTATAAGGATTGAGTCTTCTATTTCTAAGTCAGTCATGACTTATGTTTATAAGGAGCAGCAGAACTTAAAATCCTTCGATTCTAAAAACTTGGACTTTGCTCAAAGCCCCTCCTTCTTGAGGTTCAATGCAAGCTTCTAAACTTGTTGATTTGAGAAGATTGGCAAAGTGGTCTCCTCTAATGGTTGGTTGGAACAAATTGAATTTTGATGGGGCTTCACGTGGTAATCCTAGCCTTTCTAGAGCTAGGGTGCTTCTGAGAAACAATTATGGTAAGGTGGTAAAGGCTACATGCAAATACCTTAATTCAGGTACTAATAACATGGTAGATTTTTTGGCATTAATTGTTGGCTTGGAATTGGCTCTAAGCAATAAGATCTCTCACATTGTGATTGAAGGGGTCTCTCAGTTGGTAATTGGTGCCCTTATTAAAAAAGATCTTGATGCTTGGCATTTAAAGTATTTGCTTGATCATGCACTATGTCTACTTAAAAAACTTTTGGACTACCAAATTCAACATTGTTACAGAGAAGTGAATTCTTTAGCAGACAAATTGGCCAATAGGGCAATTGATCTTTCCCTTTATCTTACCATGCTATCATCTGATGATTTAAATGCTTTGTTGCACTAATATGTTTTATGCATGTGGCAGCTCAACTTCATTCTCTGCAGGAAATTCTGGGGGTTCTTTGTGTACTGGGCTATTTGGTCCTGATGCTCGACGGTCCCCTTGACGTCGGTCAAGGCAATCAATTGTGATTTATTGATTATTTTAGAAGTGGCTTGTTTGGAACTTCAACATATGTGACTTCTTGATGACCCCCATGGCACTTCTCTGGCACTTTAATTGGCACTACTTTGACATTTGAGGTTGCCCCCTTGACACTTCTTTGGTTGGTATGTACTGACAGTCTTCACAACATCCATTGATGGTTTTGAGCTACTGACGGTCTTCTCGGCGTCTATTGTGGCACTGTTTGCTTCATATGAGGTGGCCTCCACGACACCTTTTGGGACGGCCCCCTTGGTGTCCACTTGGCACTTCTTGTTGTATGATGGCCTCTGCGATGTCATGGCATGATGGTCCTGTCTTGGATCATTTTCAAATGGCTCTCTTTTGGTGGCATCTTGTTGGATATTTGAAGCAGCCCTCATGGTGCCTCTCTGGCACTTTATTTAGCACTACTCTGGCATTTGAGGTGTCCCCCTTGGAACTTCTTTGGTTGGAATAGCTCTTTCTAGTGACGATCTTCTTGACGTCGATTGCTAGCTTTGAGCTCTTTGAGTTATTGATGGTTCATCGGTGTGACATGGTTATTTTAGAGTGACCTTGTTTCATGTCCCTTTGACATAGCGATGGTGAGGGCATCAATGGAAAATGGTAGCAAAGACTTCATATCGAAGGGAGATACAAATGTCGAGGTGACTTGGGGGTGAGTACCTTCGATACTCCGACAAGGTGTCGATGGTGAGCTCGTATCGGTCTGACATATCATTTTCAGAGGAACATCAAAGTGAATCCCTTTGAAATCTCGATGAAGCATTTCATTGAGGGGACAGATACATTTCGATCTTCTTGACGTCTGTTGTGGTGTTGTTTGCTTCTTTTGTGGTGGCCTCCATGGCACATTTTGGGATGGCCCCCTTAGGTGTTCTCTTGGAAACTTCTTGTTGTACGACAGTCTTCAAGAGGTTGTGGCATGATATAAAAATGGCTCTCTTGGTGGTTTTTGCCTTCTTGATATTCCCCATGACATCGGTTGGCCTGGCAGTTCTTTAATGTGCTTTCATTGGCGTGCATAGAGAGTACTTTGTGCATGTTTTTGGCTAACATCACTCTAGTTTTCACACGTTTTAGAATGCCTTGGGTATCACATAGGAATAAATATCACATTCTTTGGTGGCGGAATATCAGTCCTATGCCTAATTTGGAAGTCCTTTCAAAAAGATATTTTTTTGAGGTGGTATTACCATCGACCAACAACTGTTCCAAGCTCCACATGGATTTTCAGATGCCACCATTCTGTTCTGGTGATTTTCGTGCCAACTTTTGTATCTTGGTACAGGATTGAATTTCTCGTGCATTCTGGTTTAATGTGGATTTCTTTAAAGCCATATTGTTTTTGCCTCCACTCTATTCAGCATTTGGTCATTTTTTTTTATTTACTTCAACAACACATGGATAGCCTTTTCAGAGCTTTCATCATGCCCAAACATCATGAGGTGCGGGTTCATTTTAATTCTCCTGAAGAATTGCTTCACTCGGTCTTTGTGATTCACTGTCCGCAAGTTGAAATTGCAATTATAAATATTTTGGGTCATAAGTGGTTGGAAATGCACCCTATGGCTCTGCCTCATGAGCTAGCCTCCCTCTTTGTGTCAAATTTAATGAATGTGTTGTGGTGCAACGAAATAGTAAGGTTCGTTGTTGGGAGTTTTTTGTTGCCTCATGTCTACCTAATGTACATTTTGGATTCAGCCGTGAATACTTATGACCTCCGAGCACGTACAAATCTATTGGGTGGTGTTATTTGCAGGGTGCACCTGTTATCTTCTCATGCTTTGCAGTCTCTTCTCTGTGTGATGGTCCACGATTCGTTTTCTGCTCATTCTTCTTCATTTTGGTCTCGCCTTCGGGCCCTTAGACCAGTCTTCGGTTGTTGTCTGGCGAATAGCTTGAAGATCTTGTTCTAAGCAGTTCAGCTCCTCTTCACAAATGCTCTAAACGACCCATTTTACGGGCCATATTTTGCTCCACTAGCGGACATGGACTCCTCCACTAAGAGTGGGGTTTGAGGGTTTTTGCTTCAATACGAATGTGGATGGTAGTTTCCTCTTGTTTCAATTACATGTTACTCTAATTTCTAATCATAAATACTCTATCTTGTGATGTCTTTTGTTTCTTGGGTTCAACTACTTATGGTTTTTGGCTCTGATGTTCAGTTGCTTCCTGTATTTTTTCAAGGGTTTTCGCCTTCTCAGGCTCTTTGAGAGGCTCCCTATTGTAAATGTTTCACTATTTTGGTTTTGTTGTGTTCTCTCCAGCATTTTCGATCTTGCAGGAATGCCTTGAATGCTCCTACATGTGCATGATGTAAATCCTTTTCTTGAATGAATATAAACTCCATATAGTGGCTCGACCACTTTTATCCAAACAAAAAATTCACAAAGATTGTTTAAATTGCAAAAACAGTGGAAATCGAGTATGAAATAAACTTCATCAAATTGTGCAAATATAACTCAAGAAACTATGCAACTATTATATGATGTTGTATTAATGTTATTATCATGAAAATTACATAATAATGTTGTCACAAACAACAAATAAGAGTGAACTACAGTTGCAACACGTTATAATGGAAAATCTTAAAATTGGAAGCAAATACATGCATCGAACTGAAAAGAAAACCCTCAACACACACCAAAATGAAATATACTATTATGAGAAGAAATATATATAATGGATAACATTACATATACTAATATTTTCTGCAACCTATAGCCAACCCAAAATCTAAAACTACAACACACTTCTACACTAGCAAACCCCTGCATGCAACTGGAAAACAAAGCTCTAACTGAATCTTTCCGGCACACTGGAAATCTCTAGATGAAATTTCTCTTGGAGACCCTTGAAACCATTGTCTTTGAGCCTCGATATCCTTGGTTTACCAGCCTTGGAAATTATCCTTCCTTGGTTTCCTTGCCTTAGAAGAATTATCACAACCTATGAGAGAAAACATGCATGAATAATGAATTCAACTTGGAAGACTAAACAATTATAAAATCCTTTCCAAAACCAACTTTGGTGCCCAAAATCAATTTCCCAAGGAAAGAGATGCTTGTGTGCCAAAATTGAAGCTCCCACTTGCCAAAAGCAAAGTTACCAAAAATATTCTAATCCCAAACTGCCAAATTACATGACACTTTCCTTTTTCTAAGAAATCCACTAATATTTAAAATCAAGACTCCCACACCAAGAAGGAAAGTATCTTGTAACTTGCAACTAGTAACTTCCCTTTTCTAGTGGTCAAAATCCTCCATTGAACTCTTGAGAAAATGTGTCAATTTCCTTGCAAGTACTTGAGTCTCAAAAAGTCAAGTAATAGCAATCTTGGGAAACCTCCAAAACCATGCCCTCCTTGGAATAAATGATGTTTAATTTTAATTTTTTCTTTTTCCAAAAATTCTGATTTTAATATTTAAATCATAAAATAAAATATTGATCGATTAATCTAGTAGGTCTTGATGCACCATTTTTGGATAATCAAACTTATTAAAATAGTAAGTTCTATTTTTAGAAAGGGGACATGACACCTATACCCTAAATCCTAAACCCTATTCCCTCAACCCTAAACCCTATAGAGAGGGCATAATCCCAAAATCCTATAGGTTAAATACTCAATCCTAAACTCCTAACTTTATACCCTCAACCCTAGGCCCTAGAGGCTATACACTAAATCCTCAATTCTATACATTTAATTGTATACCCTATACCCTCGATCTTAAACCCTATACCTTATACCCTCAACCCTAAACCTTATAGGGAGGTCGTACGACCAAAAACCTATAGGATAAACCCTCAACCCTATACACTCAACCTCTCAACTCCCAACTCTATACCCTTAACCATAAACCTTATCCCTCAAACCTAGGCCCTAGAAGCTATACACTAACCCTCAACCCTATACCCTATACCCTCAATCATAAACCATATACTCTATATCCTTAACCCTAAACCTTGTAGAGAGGTCATAGGCCCAAAAGCCTATAGGTTAAACCCTCATCCCTATACACTCAACCCTAAACCACCAACTCTATACCCTCAACCCTAAACCTTGTACCTCACCCCTAGGCCCTAAGGCCTATATGATAAACCATCAACCATATACATTCAACCATAAACCCTATACCCTATACCCTATAGAAAGGCCCTAGGCCCAAAATATTAAAGGACAAACCCTCAACCCTATACACTCAACCCTAAACCTCCAACCTTATACCCTAAACCCTAAACCCTATCCCTCAACCCTAGGGCCTAAATCCTATACACTAAACCCTCAATTATATACATTGCACCCTATACTATCAACCCTCAACCCTTTCCCTCAACCCTATGTCCTAAAGCTTATATGCTAAATCCTCAACCCTATACATTAACCCTAAACTCTATACCCATAACCCTTAACCCTAAACTCCATACCCATAATCCTTAACCCTAAACCTTGTAACCTATACTGATAACCCTTTAACCCTATAACAATATATACTCAACCTTAAAATCTATACCCTCAAACCTGAGCCTTATAACTTATACCCTCAATCTTAAACCTTGTCCCTCAACTATAGGCCTTAAGGGCCTATATAATAAACTCTCAACCATGTATACACTCAACCCTAAACCCTATACACTCAAACCTAAACCATATACCCTATAATCAACCCTAAATCATATCCCTTAACCATAGAAATTTAATCATATACCATATACCCCTAATCCTAAACACTATACCATATACAGGCTCAACCCTAAACCCTATAAAGAGGTCCTAGGCCCAAAATCCTATAGGATAACCCTATACACTCAACCCTATACCCTAAACTATAAACCCTATCCCTCAACCCTAGGCCCTAAATATTATAATCTAAACCCTCAACCCTATACACTCAACTCTCAACTCTCCATCATAAACCATCAACCCTAAACCACTAAACCATAGGCCCTACATCATAAAAAAGTAATATATTAGATATATTAAAGGGAGAGAGAGAGAGAGAGAGAGAGAGAGAGAGAGAGAGAGAGAGACATGGGAGAGAGATATAGAGAGGTGAGATAGGGGGAAGAGAGGCAATGAAAGAGAGATATGAGATAGAGAGACGAGAGGTCTATGTAGTAAGGGAGGGAGAGGTAGATAAGAAGGGATGAGGGGAGAGGTACCAAGGGGAGATAGATAGCAAGCTAAGATATAGAGAGAGGTAGATAGTGGAGAGAGAGGTTAGATAGATAGAGGTAGATCAAGGGGAGAGACAACTGATACAAAGAACAATAGAGATGGGGAGGAAAGTAGAGAGAGGGAGATGTGAGACTTAACCATAAACTCTATACCCATAACCCAAAACCCTATATCCTATACCATCAACCATAAACCTTATCCCTAAACCCTAGGAACTAAATCCAATAGGTTAAAACCTTGACCATATACTCAACCTTATACTATATAGCCTCAACCCTAAACCCTATCTATCAACCCTAGGTGCTAAAGCCTATAGACTAAACCCTCAACCCTTAACTCTATGCCATATACCCTCTTGACCCTAAACCCTATCCATCAACCTTGGGCCCTAAGGCCTATATAATAAACCCTCAACAATATACACTCAACCCTAAACCACATCCCTCAACCCTAGGCCCTAAAGCATATAAGATGAACCCTCGACCCTATACACTCAATCTATACTCTCAACCCTATAACCTATATCATATACCCTCAACCCTAAAACCTACACTCAACCCTAGGCCATAAACCTTATACCTTCAACCGTCAAGGTTCCTATACCCTCAAACCTAAACCTTATTACTCAATCTTATACTCTCAACCCTAAACCCTATAGCCTATATCATCAACCATAAACCCTACACCTATGACCTAAATCCTAATACATAAACCTTATACCCTATATGTTAAACCCTAAAACCAAACATTAATAATTTAACACTAAAACCTACATAATTAAATTTAATCCCTTAACCCTTGACTCTCAACTCTCCATAATATTAAACCATCAACCCTCAACCCATAAACCATACGCCCTACAACCTAAATAATTAATATATTAGAGATATTAAATGGAGAGATGAGAGAGATACATGGGAGAGAGATAGAGAGAAGAGAGGTAGAGAAAGAGATAGATGTGATATAGAGAGAAGAGATATCTACATAGGGAGGGAGAGGCAGATATGGAGGGATGAGGGGAGAGGTAGGAAGTAGAGATAGATAGAAATTTGAGATAGATATAGAGGAGAGAGAAGTGAGATAGAGAATAAATGTAACACCCCTCCGTTTTGCTTTTTTGGACTGGACAGTGTGTCCTTGTTTTGCTTTGATTTATATTTTTGGATATTCAGATACTTTATCTTGTGTGTATTTGATCGCTATTTATAGAGCGTCGAACTATTTTATGTGATGTGATGTGGTTTATCTGTTCATTTGTTTTGCATGCTTTAATTGGTGTAATGATGATGTTAGTGCATATGAGATTATTGAGTAAGATGTAAAGGTCAGTTTTGATGAGTGTATTGGTGAAGGGGACGGGTTTGCATCACTCGCTTGCGAGCGCCTTATGATTCTGTGATTTCCTCTTCATGGTGTGTATTTTATGTTCTTTATATTATATGATGTTGGTTACTATGTTTTCAGGTTTGCAAGTACATGACATCGACACCACCTGGTTTCACAGGTTTGAGCGTGTTGATCCAACGGTTAAGTTGAACAAGAGATAGTAGCTAGGTAACTTGTGTCAAGTCTACACCCTAACCATAGTGTGTTGTCATTCGTGTGTGTCGAGTCGTTGTTTGACTTGCTTTAATGTTATTTAAATTCTGAAGGGATTCTTGATTGAAAATAGATATTTAAAATAATTGCATTAAATCATGTTGATGGTTATTTAATTTAAATTATGCAATGTGGATAAAAGTTTATATTTAAATTAATTAATTAAATTAAATTTATTTAAATTAATTAATTAAATTAAATTTATTTAATTAATTAAATTTAATCCAAGGGGTTGAATTTAGTTATTAAATAATTAAATTAATTAATTAAATGTGATGCAAGAAAATGAAAGGAAAGAAAAGAAATAAAATTAATTTTGGAATTTAATTTCAACTTGTGAGAATTAAATTAGAAATTATAATTAGATGTTTATTTGGGAAATTAGTTTCAATTTTGGAATTAAATTAGAATTTGAAATTGAATTTTAAATGCAACGTTAGTTTTCGAAATGTGAGAGTTAATTAATATTCAGATATTTTAAATTCTTGATTTGCATGCAAAATCAGATTTGCTTTTAGGATATTTTTTATTTAGGACTGAATTGCATGCTTAATTAAGGGGAAGAGATTATTGAAAAAAGGGGATTCTTTTCTGAGGGAAGAGTTTTTTGGAGAGAAGATTTTGAAAGGAAGATTTTGGGGAAAATTGCACAGAGAAGGGTTTAAAGAAGTTTTGGATTGTAGAATTTGATTGAGGAAAGTTTGTTTGCATTTGTTGGAGTTTTTGGATTGAATTCTTTGCATGATTGAAGAAAATTCAGGAGATCTTTGGAGAAGGCTTGCATCAGAAATTCATTCTTTTATTGTAGCTTCTTGAATCATGTTTTCTTCTGTATTTTTATTGTTTTTGGTTGCTTTTATAATAGTAGTGATTAAAGATTTGGTTGTTAAATCTGTTTTAGAAAAGAAATTTGTGTTTAGAAGAAAGAAAATAAATAAATAAATTTAAAGCTTCTATTTTTCCTGTGAAATTTCTTGAGGGAAATTGTGAAAACCTTTGTAGAATTTAATTTATTTGAGGAAATGGATTGTTTTGTTATTTAAATCAAACGTAGAGGTTGAACATCACGTGTAAATTGTTGTAGAAAATTTAATCTCTGGAGAAAACAAATTTATTTTGAGAAACCTCTATAAAAAATTTGGTGTAGAAACCTTGGGGATTTAGAAACTTTAGGTTTTAATTTCGATCCATTTTAGTTTTATTGTTCTTTTATTGATTATGAATTCAAGAAAATAGATTAAAATATTTAAATTTGAACCTCTGTGAAATTTAGATTCTCTGGAAAAATTAACATAATTTCACCTGTAGGTGAGTGTTTTTGAATAATTTTCTCAATGTCTCTATTATGTTAAAATTATCAATTATATATATATATATACATATATATGTTGTTGCATATATATATATAAATATCATTAGTGTTTAAATCAAATAGAATCTCTATGAATTTATTCGTGTACGGTGATATTTATTAAATTGTATTGGGAGGCGAGTATTTGTTCACAGTTTTGAGCGAAACTGTGTTGCTGTGTAAGCGAATTCTTTTATTCGCATATTCTATAGTGCATATGGGTTGGGGTTGGGGAGGATCTACCTCCCCACCGCCACTCCCATATGGGACAGGCGGTGTGGAGGGAGAGCCTCCACACCCTCCCCACTTCCTTTTACAGCGCATGCGAAGAGTGGTGGTTGTGTGTACCGCAGCGCCCTTCCCAATATTTCATACTGTGTATTGTCTTAAACACAACAAACCATAACTTGTCATGGATTTCGATGTGGTTTGGAGTTTTAATATTGTTAAAGTATTAAATGAATATAATATATATATAAATATTACATATGTATATATATATATATTATATTTAATGTATATATATATCTAATATTTATATGTATTTATATATTATGGAAATTTATAATAAGAGTGTATGTTATTTTAAATGAAACAATTCGATATTTGCAAAATATTAATTGATATATTTAATGTATATATATGAAAGATATATATAATTAAATATATTAATATATTTTAGTGTATATATAGCATGAACATATATATATACATTAAGTATATATTTAATATTCTATCTTATTTTATATTGTTGCATGTAATTTAGTACTAGTGGAGATTTTATGGATAATGATTTGAATGCATGGATAAACTGATAGAGAAAAGATTTGAATACATGGAAGATTAGATAAGGAAGAAGATAACTTATTATACATTGAAGAAATTGTATTTTTTGAAAGGAAAATTGAATGAGGTATAGATTTTGGTTAGAAAATTGGAAAGATTTACTTGTATAGATTGATGTTGTTTTAAAAGTTAATTAAAGAGTTGTTATATTGATGAGGCAATAAGTTATTTTAACTTATTTATTTTTTATTAGAGAAATTCAACCATTGAGAATGAAATATGAAAGAGATATGGATTTAGAGTATCCAAAAATAGATATATCCTTGTGATTGCCTTAAATGTTTTATTTTCTCTGTATTTCAAAAGGGAAGTGAGTTTAAGTGTTTTATTTTTCCAATAAGGGAAGAGGTAATAGGGTTAAATGATTATTCGAGTTAACCTATTATCATGCCTTTGACTTTGTCTATGTTATCTATTGAATGAGTATGGATTTAGGAAATCCAAATACTAGATTTGAATTAATAACTTGAATGCTTTTGTAGCTATGTCGTCATGATGTATTTTGGGATATGGGATTATGTGTTAGTCCAAATTTGTAAGTCTTCTAGAAGATTTTAGAGGATGAGGGTTGTCGAATCTTTATGTCAACTAGTTGTTTTTCCCTTGGGTAGTGCATGGTGTCTTTTCAGTATTTACCCGATTTCCATGAAGGGGGATGTTTTGTACCTCCTGTGAAAGGAGTGGACTATGTGTGTGTTGCCTCCAAGATGCTTGGAGTGAGTTCTTTTATTTGTTTCCTCTTTGTGTTGGAGTGGTTTTGATGCCTAGATTGTATGCACTTGTGATTCCCTTGGTGATTAGTTTGGTTGTGTGTTGTCCATTAGAAGAGTGGCTTTTGTTAGGCGTCAGAGCCCAAAGAGGTAAACCAGGTAACCTTTAGAAGTTATTTAAGCAAGTGATAACTAAAGTAATGTACTTAGAAGATTAGGACTAACTTCTCACTAATCAAGATAATTTTACCTCACTCATAGACACAAGGGCTTGTTTAGACTTGGGATGAGTGGGAAGGCTTGGAATGGCAAGATCAACTATCTTGTCTATACGAGAGGTAGTTGATTTTGCATGAGTGAGTATGAGGGCCAGGATTCGGTTGAGGTCACCAGGATTACCGGAGCCAGAGCCTATGAAGAATGCCCAGAGGAGATCTCATGACTACTATGCGATGACACTCTATCTAGGACAACTGTTGTTAATTGTTTTATGTGTATGGTTCTCTGAACATACTTGATCTATTTTATGTCTGGAAGCAATGTGACCTATGTCAGTGATGTGAGAGTTGTACTTGTGTTGAGCATTTATTTGATTATGTCAGTATGAGTCAGTATGAGTCTACCTTTGGTTAGTGGTAGTAGATTCTTTGTCCATGTTACGTTGTTACTATTTCCTAGCATGGGGGGTGGGCCTTCGGGTACCACTAGGTTGGGTGGAACATGCACCAAAATAGTTGGGTTCCCATTGATCTTCAGTTCATGGAGGCAAGACATCCAGTTGGACAGCTTGCAGATCTTGTTATTCTTTTCTAGCTTTGTTGTATTTCAAATTGTAAGGAGTTGTTTATACCCCTCTTGTACTATGAGGTGGATTTATGTAATTGTAACTTTTATGTATTTTGACTCATTTTGGGAATGAGTGTTGTAATCAGTTATTCTTGTAATGGATTTATGTTATGGATGTATCTTCTTATCTTGGTATTTGTTTATGTTGAATGAATGCTTACTACTTGTGTTATTTAATGCAATGTTTTAAATGATGTATGTTAATGAGGATTTAAGTAATATCGGTTACGTAACCTTAGGGGATGTTGTCAACTGTAGATGAACATGTATGTTTAATTCACTTTTTAAAAAAATAAAAAATTTAGTACGCTTTTGTTGTGAATTGAAACTTCCTCTAGGGTTGTGTGGCAGGGCATTACACAATTCTTCAAGAACAGAGACAGGAAACAATCACGAATTGCCCAGAAAGCAACCATAAAATATTCTAAATTTACAAGAAATGGCATACGTGCTATTTATGGTTTCAATCGCAGAACATCTAGGGCAGTGAAATAGAGAAATCGTAACCACAACTTGCTTCACTTGATACCAAGCAATTCTTCCTCAATGTAGAGATACAGAACTGAAATAGTAATTTGCAAATTTTAGCATTTAATTATGCAGGCAGAGTCGAACTCGGCCAATACTATTCACTTGCGTGAGATAAAACGACTATCGTACAATACTAGTTTATTTTTAAATACGAGTCTTTGATCAATTACAATGTTGGCCATGAGAACAACTTAGATTTAGTCAAAATAGTTTGAAAATGCCACATTCTCCCTCCAAGCACCAAATGGACAGGATATTCACCTACCGAGTACCACATCAGCACAGAAATGGGCCCCACCTTTGTTATCAACGCATAGCATTGGATTCCACACATCACCAAATCTCACACCTCGCAGCATTATTGAAACTGTAGTTTTAATTGTGTGAGGGTCAATGAGGAACGACCACGATGCATCGGTACGGAAATAGCTATCGGCATCAGCCTTCATAATCGATCAATGAGAAAAACTGGTCCCCACCATCAAATGTGACAGATGGCAGAATCTTGCAAGCCTCGAACCATATTTGTGACATTAGCAGAAACCTTGCAAGGTCTGCGAGTAATGGTCAAGATTGAAATCACTTCATCCGATGGCTGCGCAATCTGCACACGCAAAAAGGTTATTTCGCTTGACTTTTTAATAGTTGTTTTATTTTGCAAGGGGTGTTTTTAATGACCGTCGATCTTCCTATGATTGATCCTGACCGCTCCCCGTGATCTTGCAATGACATGACTGCTGATTGTTTGGTGATTGCGATATCATGGCCGAGCGCCACATGTCCCAAGCTGTCAATGCCGAAAAGGGATTAATAAATTATTTAATATTTGTGTCGGACTTGAATACATTATAAAGTGGGTTACTAAAACAGTTGCGAGATGCACGTGCTCGAGATCGACGGTGATGTTATAATCTTGGTAAAAAGTTGCTCAACAGTTATGTTTGGTGTTGTTGACTGCTGTGTTTTTAATGATTGTCGATCTTCCTACGATTGATCCTAACCGCTCCCCGCGATCTCACAATGACATCACCGTTGGTTGTTTAGCGATTGCGATATCACGGGAGAGCGCCACATGTCCCAAGCTGTCGATACCGAAAAGGGATTAATAGAGTGTTTAATATTTGTGTTGGACTTAAATATGTTATAAAGTGGGTTACTAAAACAGCTGTGAGATGCATGTGCTCGAGATTGACGGTGATGTTATAATCTTGGTAAAAAGTTGCTTGACAATTATGTTTGGTGCTGCTGACTACTGTGTTTTTAATGACCGTCGATCATCCTATGATTGATCCTGACCACTCCCCGCTATCTCGCGATGACATCACTGTTGATTGTTTGGTGATTGCAATATCACGGGCGAGCGCCATGTGTCCCAAGATGCCAATGCCAAAAAGGGATTAATAAAGTGTTTAATATTTGTGTCGGACTTAAATATGTTATAAAGTGGGTTACTAAAATAGCTATGAGATGCATGTGCTCGAGATCGACGGTGATGTTATAATCTTGGTAAAATGTTGCTCGACGGTTATGTTTGGTGTTGCTGACTATTGTATTTTTAATGACTGTCAATCTTCCTACTATTGATCCTAACCACTCCCCATGATCTTGCGATGACATCACCGTTGATTGTTTGGTGATTGCGATATCACAGGCGAGCATCACGTGTCACAAGATGTCGATGCCAAAAAGGGATTAATAAAGCGTTTAATATTTGTGTTGGACTTAAATACATTATAAAGTGGGTTACTAAAATAGTTGCAAGATGCACGTGCTTGAGATCGATGGCGATGCTATAATCTTGGTAAAAAATTTCTCGACGGTTATGTTTGGTGCTGCTGATTGTTGTGAGTGAACACGATCACCGATTGTAGGAATCAATGGTTTCCCACCATAGTGTGATCCAAAGATATAGGATGTTTAGTGATTGAGATATCACGGGTGGGCACCACATGTATTCCTTTGGTGCTGCTTCTGTGGTGGGCCCTTGATGCTGACATGGAGATTTTGTCAGCCCTTTTGAAGATGGTCATTCGATGATCTGACAAAAATAAAAAATCGACGACTGAAATTTAAATTCGCATCAAATGCGATTGGAGCCATTGGGGCGGCATGCAAATGAGCTTTAATGGCGGATGAGACATCTACTACCTCAATTCAATCGACATAAAGTATCTGCTCTTTTTCTATCTTCATCACAAAAGCATTCAAGTATTTTCCAAGCAGTTCAGAGCTAGAGATAAAGTTTTTCGAGTGATCACCATGAAGTTTGTTTCTATACAAGGAGCGAAATCCCATGAGTTATTTTCTAAACTGTTGGGTTAATTTGATTGTGTCTTTGCGAAGGGTTCTATTATGCTGGTCAAGGGGTTTTGTTAATTATTGTCGTAGGGTTACTGGTTCATTTGAATTATTGGAATTGCATAGTTGTGTTGTATTTTTGTGTTCTGGGTACCCCTAGTTTCTTTGAGGATTTGATTTTTTAAAAGAATCCTTAGTTGTTTAAGATGGCACCACCGAAGCAGCACTTTGGCCATGTTGATTATTTGAAGAGGAATTTGTTTGATGACTTCCTGGATCAACTCCCATTGTTAACAAATGAATGGAAGAGTGGTTTGGTTTTAATGAATGGAAAGACCCTAGGCAAAGGTCTACTGTGCAAAAATTATAACATTGCGGATGCTAGGATTCCTATGACTGGTCTTGAAATGTTTAGGCAGTGGTATGGACAGTGAAACTTACCTCACCCCTTCTCTAATTCCTGGAGATATGACATGGGGAAACTAACAGTGCCAAATGTGTTCCCTGATGTTGACTTGCTCAGAGCAGTGGCAGCACGGTATGATCCTGTGACAAGGGTCATAAGGGATAATGATGGTGGAATTTTGCTAAGCCTAAATGTAGATGAGATTCGGCAGATTTTTGATTTGACTGAGTACAGCCCTTTCTTAGTCCAAATAGATTTTGAGAAGATGAAGGAGGAGTACAAAATGTTAAAGCCTCTTTTCCGATTGAAGTTGCTTCCTCTTCACCTAGCTAGGGCAGGCAGTTCAACAATTATTATCAGCCCAAATGACCAGGAGCCTTTCAGGCTGAGTTGTTTTACCAGTCACTTCCTGGCAACATTTTATTCATTGTGCCAGATTTTAGGGTTCAGCCCTAATATTGTGATGCTAGTTGCGTACATGTTTATGGGAGCCCAGATTCAACATCCCAACTTCTCTATGGTATATGACTTTGCATCATTCCTATCAGAGAAGATGCATGAGGGTTTGATGAAGCTACATGTGGGGGATACTGGCACTCCTTTTTTTTGGTACTCCCTATTGATGCATATGTTCCTATACAAGAATGATGAGTTAGAAAACATGGAGTTGAGGTAGGAGGTGAATGGAGAAAGGTTACCAGTACAGGTGTGGAGTGCATATTTGTCTTACAATAGGGGAGGTGCCAGCTTTGTGTAGTTTGATAACTGCTTTGTCTCTAGACTCAGGGCTCGGTTGGTGGTAAATGTGCCAAGAGTCCCTGAAGATTTGCATGACTTCCTCCAACCGAAGGTGAGGAAGCCTAATTTAAAAGTGTGTCACAATTGGGGTGATATCATCTTGTACCCTATAAGCACTATCTTGAGGGTGTATGGTTTCCAGGGAACCCCTCATATCCTCCCCTTTAATGTACCATCAAGGATGGGGTTTGCCAAAGTAATGTGGCAACTAGGTTGTATTCATGAGGACAACCTAACAAAGAAAGGAAAAGGGACTTTCTTCCCTGACTACACTGTTGTTTCTGATTTTGTCTATTCCAAGGGAGTATGGGTCCACTTCAGAAGGTTTTTTGATGACTTCAATTTGAGGAATGGTCCTAGGAGACAACATGACCCTAAGGGATTCTTTGCATTGTTCAGACAACGAATTAAAGGTGGAAAATTTGCACATGAATTCAACTTTCCTGAGGACCTAATCAAAAGTGAGTTTGATTTGAATAGGCATGAGTTGAATAAAGAAAAATGGATTGCATATGAAAATTTGTTGGCTATAATACATAAAATGGATCCAAAATATGATCCATTAATGGAGTTCACTCCATTTCACAAGAGAATGGACTTTTTAATGGCTAATTTCAAAAGTATCATGGCCACCTTGATGACCAAGAGGGTCAGTTTGGAATTAGATTTTGGTATAGAAAGACTGGATGTGAGGCCTAAAGAAACAAGGCCAGCTTATCAGCCACTAGTTGACAGGCCTCTATACAAGAGAAAGAGGAATGTGAGCAGTGCTAAGGATGAAGGGGATAAGAAGGGAAAACAAGTCATGCAAGCATCATCACAGTTGGATCCAAGGATTAGAGCACCCGGAGGGATAAGGATTGTGGATCTAGATTCACCACCAAGAGGTGATCCTACAGTGTTACCATCAGAGCCAAGCCTTAAGAGGTAGAGAGTTGAGGAAACGCAGGAAAATATGATGGATGAGATAATTGTGACTGATCAAGACATGCAGGTTGGTATCCCTTCCCATCCTAGATCAACACAATTGGTGCTTTCTGACATGGATGTAAAGGGGCAATGTGTACAAGATGCTAGGATGGAGGCCTGCAAGGCATTCTTAGATGATGATGCATTTGTAAAGACTCCTGTATTCTTGCAACTAGTTTGGAGGATGAAACTAGAAGAGTACCAAAACAAATGCAAGAGTAGGAGAGAATTGAGACCTAATAGGTCTAAGCAGGAGAATGATGATGAGGTCAAGGCCGAATTAATGGGAGAATTCAAAGGCATCACTCCTGAGGAGGGAAGAAGACTTGTGACTCAGGCTAGTGTCTTACTTTTGCTTGAATGGGACATAGCTGATGCAGTTGCATTCAATTCTATCTTATATTCTAAGCACCCTATACAAAACAGTGAAGAAGAGGTTAAGGCAGCTCTGCAGGACTCTGCCTTCAATGAGGAGTATTAAACTCTAGCCATATGGGCATTCGCACCCCAAGGCAGAAAGCCAAATGTAATTGATATTAGCCCACACCTAAGGGGAGGGATAATTATCAAGAGAGCTTTTGAAACTTCAACAACAAAAGCTACAAGCCTGAAAGTGAATGTGGCCAAATTGGCCCAAAAGACAGCTGAGAGAGAAGAGGTTGAAAAGAAGAGTCTGATGGAGAAATACAATATGATAATTGCAGAATATAGTAGGATGCAACAAAGGAATGTTGAGCTGTAATCTGAAGTAGATAGGTTGAAATATGGGTAAGTGGGAGAATCCTCCAGTGCTCGAGACTTCAGAACATTTTACCTTCTATTGCAGGATCGGTCCCCCATACTACTCCAATTGTTTCAACTCTGGGGTCCCCCATCCAGGCACCTGCTGTCAGTTCTACACTAGGGCTAGTTGAAGAAGAAGTTGAATATTCTGTGGATCCCACCAAGAAGCAAATGTTGAATAGGATCACAAAATTGTAGGCTGCCTTAAAGGCAAGTGAGGATGATGCAATTGTCAGACAAAGTGAGGTGGTTGACACAGTTTTGAGGCATCTTAATGAAAAGGTTGATGGTAAATTACCACCTGTACATTCTTTGTATTCTTTATTCTTGGATGGAATAAAAAATATCAATAGGGATCGGGAAATAGTTTTTCCTTTGGCTGAGAAATGGATCCCTAGGGAAAACGATCTGGATATTATGTACAAAGCTTCTAGGTTTGATGCGGACAATAGGCCCCAGTCATTGAAGCCTACTCTAAACTTTGTAAAATCATTGAGCGATTCCAGGCCCTACCTGATGATTTCAGTTGAAGAATTAGGGAGTTGATAAAGAGCTTTGATAACTGGAATGATACATTTTTTCCAGACATTATTGATGCACAAGGAAATGTTAAGACATTGCAACCATGGTAGGATGGGGCAGAAGAAGTTATCAATGCACAAATCAAATCGATTTGTGATGATTCAAACTATGATTTGCTGGTAAATAGTATGGATAAGATAATTAACACCAGCACATTCTTAGAGTTTTTTGAAAGGGAAGCCAATCAGGTTGCAGTGAAGTACACACCTTATAATACTAAGGTGAATGAGGTCATGAAATTTCGCTGGCCAATGGATGAAGAGTATCAGAGATGGGTGGACAAGTACTTAACCGAAGAGGAGTAAAATAGTGTCTATTACCACAGGATGGATGAAGGAATGCTAGATGATGATGCAAACAATTCTGGAGATAGCCATAGGAAATGATTTAACAATGGACAGGGCATGTGAACAGAATGAGAAGATGTTCGAAATGGAGCTAGCCATAAGGAATGCACTGGAGGATGCTAATACACACAAGTGGTCAGCTTACCAAGATTATCCATCAAAACATCTATTTATGGCTTAATAGAGCATAATTTCTAGTTTGTTATTGTTGTTAAGCAAAAGACATTTCTCAAAGGATGCAACCTTTCACAATTTTGATATATTTATATTTGTTTCATAATGTAAAACAGATATAGGCGGATAGGAGAAAGATAGAACAATGAAACCTTCCTTTAAAAGACTCAGATGCATGTATGAATTTTGATGAAGTTACTAAAGATGTCTGAACTTGTGGCTTAATCTTGGTATCAGTTGTTTGTGGAATTATATAGTTATTTGGTTGTCTCTATTTTGATGCTTTTCTGTTGTCTAAATTGATATATGAAGCATATAAATATATTTAGTTTACCGATACACATTTTTTGTATTTGTGTGATGTGATTATTTGGTTCTTTCAAGTAAAGATTAAACCCTTCTAGTCAATCACAGTAACTGAAGAGTATTAATTGGATCAATAAGAAGAATCACATAACTAGGATTGTCATTCTATCTCAAGTAGAGTTTGTCAGTCATTTACTTGCACATTTATACAAGTTATAAACTACATCTGTGTGCCAAACACTTTGAATTATTGCCATCATAGATTACACTTTTATAGATCTTCATTAGACTCCATACACCCAACAAGGTAGTGGTCTCATGCTTTCATCTTTTGGTTTATCCATTTTATTTTTTACATCTATTAATTGAACATATTCTAATATAATTCAAATATATTTAAAATTAAAAACATCATAAATTAATTATGTAACCACATAAGTCAAATATAATTCTATCAAAAAATTAATATCAAATAGATAATACAATCACATAACTCATACATTTCAATGTCATTGATCTTCTTCTTCATCCAACTCTTTGTCTGTATCATCCGATCCAAATTCAACATTGTAAGGATTGGTCATATCATCATCATCGTCATTGATATCAGTTTCGATAATGTCATCATCCACATGGATATCATCTTCATGAACATTAACTCCTACATCATCATGATCTAGTTCCTCCTCTTCGACATCTTCATCAGGCACATCATCAACTAACTATTGATCTTGATCATCATCTACATCATCTTCTATTTCTTCAGTATCTTCTTCTTCCACCACATTATACTTTACCGGCCTTCCTCTTGGATCATGTCTAACAACATATGACCAACCCGCTTTACTTGGAACCTCTGAGTAAAATACCTACTCACATTGGCTTAGAAGAACATAGGGCTCATTTCCAACTCGCTCAAAATACCTTGTATTAACCATGGTAAATCCATTATCATGTTCAATAACAGTTATCTCGAGATCATTTTCATTCAATCGTCGCTTGTACCATAGGACGACAAACAAAACTAATTTGAAGGACTTAAAGTCACACTCAAGTATATCATCCAAAATCCCATAGTATTGATTTTCTGAGACTTTTGGATGTATGTCTCTTCTAGATGAAACATTAGTCACCTAGAAGACTACAGTTATCCCAAAATCACAAGTTTTCTTCGTGTCATCCAACTTTTTGATTCAAAATTTATGACCATTGCACCACATAGCCTTGTGGTGTTTCACCTGCAATATGTCAAACATGCAAAACTTATTGCAATATCGTTAGTTGATAAACATATTTATTCTTGGCTGAATATATGCAAAGAAAAAAATCTCAACATATATATACATCAATATAATTGAAAATAATTAAATAATATGGGTGATTAATATATTTATACATACCTGTTTATCTCTTAAACCATATGCTAAATCAATTTCCCTTGGTGTAACATTGGAATCTCCATTATGATGAGCTTCTTTAACCAATGAAGCCACACCTTCCCATGTTAATGCGCGACCAGATTGTTGACATCATTCAATCCATACCATCATCCAATCAAGATTGTTTGCGACATACAAATGTAGTGCATCCCACTCTCGACCAACTGTATCAAAAAAAAATGAAATTCACAAATGACATATAATTAGTTAATTACCATGGTATACGACCTTAATTTATAAGTACAATATACATAAAAACCAAATGTAAAATGTATTCTAATTAATCTCTGGTGCAGGAGCACACCTAGGCTAACCTCCATAGTTAGGATATTTTGGGCTTGTATCTGACATTAGCCAAGTTAGAGTAATGTATGTTTGTTTTGGACCTTAGAAGGTCATTGTTGTGGCTAGGTGAGTTAGTCATTAGGACTAAGGTCACCAAAGTTAGTCATTGTTAATAGTTTTTACATTGCTTAGCCTTAGTAGCTTAAGTTGGGATTTGAGTCTTAATGTGTTCTAAACACATGAATGATGTTAGAAAGATGCCATGAGGCCTTTAATGATGTTGGTTACTTGAAATATAGGAGATAGAGGTCCTAAGAGTTAGGAAGGTGGCATAATGACAGAGTTGCCAAATGTTGTTACAAAATTGTCATGACAACAGTTGCCATTATGGCAAATGTTGCATGCAACTCGGTTACATAGGATCCCCTAAAGGATAGGAGTGGGGGATCATCCAAAATACCTTACAAACATGGTGAATGGAATCTAATATGAAGTAGGCTTGAATTCAAGAAAGAGGGAGATTGTAATCAAGTTTTTGGAATAGAAGATAGCTCTGCAATTTTTGTTTTTATGTGAACTCCGAGTGTTATTGAGTGACAGTGATACTAAGTGAATTGGATGTTTTGATTTAGTGTTAGATTCATGTTCATGGGATAGTATTAAACTTTTTTCATTTTGCAAGTAAGTTGATTTAAGTTGTTTTAGTGTCCTGAATAGATAGGTTAAGGTTTAAGGGTTTTACTAGTCCTGTCCTAACCAGCTTGTGTTTTTATGGCTCCCCCATGAAATCTAGTCATGGGATTTTCCTGAGGGTAGATGGATGTGTTAGGGGAGCCATTGGTCTATACATATGTAGAGTTAGCAGTCATGGAGAGTGGAACAGTTGTGTTTAATGTCAAGTCCTAGGCGAGCTTAGAGTGCCCAGTTAGAGGTTTGACAGTAATGAATTGAAGAATTTAGGCAGGGGATTGAGGTACAGTATGGAACAAGTACAGTTCTAGGTAGGGTATAGACATATCCTAACATGCTAGATGGATTGAGGTTCTATCAATCCATTTGACTGAGTGGTGTAAAAGGGGGAATGGATGGAAAAATCACATTTCCATGCTCCGGGTCTCACCTCAGCAATTCCCTTTGGTGGCTTCCTCCACCACTCAACCTATAGGTCCTGACACAAACTTAGTTACCCCTAGTTCTATTGGCCATCCCCTCTTCCAACCATAATACACAATTCAATCCAATCTTGGTGCTTTGACTCTGCTTCACCCTTGACCCTTAATCCTCCCTAAAGGCCAAATGCTCTCAATACACAACTAGATGTTTGTAGGGGTGTAAATATGTGTTTTCATGCTCCCTAGCATTCCATTTGGTCTCTTGAACAACCACTAACTCCATTCCATCATCGTTTCTTCCAAACCCTCACTTAGGTTTTCAAAGCAACAAGCCTAGAGTCTCTTTTTAGCCCTCCTAGCCTGAGAAAAATGGAATTTTCACAAAACTTGTCCAAAGAACCCCAAATCTTTTTCATGGATTCTTGAACCTAATATCAACCTCTACAAGATTTATAAACCCTTAGGCCTTTCCTTTCCGTACACAAGACTGTCCTCAAACTTTGCAAAATGTAGGGTTTTTAGCCAATTCCTGACCACCCAATTTGGGACTGTCAAAGAGTTCTCAACCCAAACAGCCTATTGGGACCTCCTCCTTGGTACCAAACCTTCATAAGACTCCCTTCCAACTTTCTACCCCGGGGTTTAGCAAGATGAGGTCACCCCTGCAAGTTATGTGCTTTTTAGCGCTGTCCTTCCTAGTCGGGCAAATTCCTGACCACCCGGTTAGACTGTCAAAGAGTTTTCCTAGAAAACGGACTGTTGGGACCTCCTCCTTGGTACCAGACCACTGTGAGACCTCCTTCCACACTTCTACTATGGGGTTTGTCCTATAGAAGTCGTCCTTGCAAGTTATGTGCTTTTTAGCACTGTCCTTCCTAGCCAGGCATTGCCAAGCTCGCCTAGGAAGTGACTTTCCTCATGAACCTTCTACTCCTAAAGACTTTTAAACCTAATATATATATAGGAATGGAGCTTAGCCTCATCCCCCATAGGCTATACACCAGGTATAGTGGAAGATAGAGGTCTAAGTCTCCATGATTAATAGTTTCCTAGACTAATCAACAATGGAAAGAAACTAGTCTATCTAAGAAATCAACTAAGAAATGATGAGAAAGATTAACTACTGTCCACACAAAGCTTTTAAGAACAATTACATCACATTCCAAACATAACAATATGCCTGGTTAATTCATTAACATGCTACCAAGAACACAATATAGGAAATTCAGTTATTCTCTGCTGTCCTCGGTTACCATTGATGAAAATTGTCAAATTACAAACTTTTCCAACATTCACAAAGCTTTCCAACCCTTCAAACAGGTCGAGGCACTCCTTATAAAGTTTCAAAAGGTGGTTATCCTTCCCCTTGGTTGGAAATAACCACCACCTTAGGCCAAAATTACTTAAAGCAACATTTTGGGCTTTATTTCCAATTACTAGAACTTACCCACCATGAGTGTCTGAACTCACAACTTAAACACTACTGATAGCTCCTGACCAAGGTATTGTGGTAAGTCACACACTCAAATTCTATCGTCAACATGACCTTATCAAATTAAAACAAAACTTCACAAACCTTTCCTATTCCTAGTGTTCCTAGGTGTTTCTCCTGTTTCTCTTAGGTGCTCCTACACCACTGAGGTTTGAGCAAGAAAACTAGTGGGGTCCTACAAACTAGGCCTAATAGCCCTATTTAACCTAGATAATAGGAAACCAATGTACGGAGGACTTAGGAGTATAGAATCTTTTGAATCCTTCAGAAAATCCAAAAGGGTATTCGAATGTGGAATTGGTTTTTTAAGTTGTTTGGAAAGTTTGGGTAGGAACGAAGTAAATTAAGCTCTATGTCAAGGGCTACAAGAAATAGGCCTCCTCAAGACCAATTCTTGAAACTGATAGGAAAGGAGTTTGGAGATCCTACAAGATGCATCTAGTTGGAAGTACATGGCATGTTTCCAATGTGTTTGGCACCCCTGCAATCAATTCAATGTTTGTGTGATGTTGGCACTTAGAGTCTTTTAAGTGTAGGAGAGAGTTTGCACATAACAAAGTGGTGTTAGTCCTTCAAGGTGAAGCACAAGGTGTGAGACTCTTGGAGAGGAGTTGGATTAGGACTTAGTTAATCATGTAAGCCTAACAAGGACCTAGAAAATATTAGGTTCCTAGAAGAAGACAAGGAAAGGTCTTCTTAGCTAGTTGTGCAAGAAATCCTTGGAACACTTACACCAATCTCCATGACCATCTTATAATTACCTGACACTTTCCTCAATCTACCTTTCCCCATCAAGTACTCCCCTTCGAATTTGTTAATGGAGTTGGGATCCCAAATGCGATCTACATGGATCTTTGCTGCAAACTTAGGAAGATATTCAGTAATGTACACCATGGTCTGGTATACCATTTATTCCTCCACCATAGAACCCTCGAGATGTGCTCTCTATCTAACCAAAGCCTTCAAAAATTTCAAGTGCCTCTCAACCATCCACATTGACCTTGTATGTACAGGTCCACACAATTCGATCTCCTCAACTTGGTGTATGAGGTAGTGTTCTTGTGCATTGAAAAATGTCGAAGGTAGACACTTTTGCATTTCACACATTAGATGAGGAATTCTTCTCTTCCAATAATTTATATCTTCTTTGTGGATTGCTTTAGATGATAGCCATCTACAAGTGATTCAAGACACAAATATATTAATGAGATTTAAAAATATACAATGAATTGAACAAATATCACTACTTATCTCATGTATTTTCCAAGATCATATATAACTTGCTTGACATTGTTGTTGAAGTTGTCTGGGAGAGATAGAGGTAGAACGTACTGCAGCAATTATAAAATGATCTTTTCATTAATATTTTTCCAAAAGTAGTAAACATAATACACTAAAAAGTACATGTAGTATACAAATATATATATATAATATACTAGAATTATTACCTTAATGAAGGTATGCCAATCATGCGTTTTCATCCCTAACCCGAATTCACCTTTCTTTGTTATGATATTGTTTATGTTGGCAGCAAATCCTGTGGGAAATCGAATTTTTCATATGAATTGTTTTATAGCATTGCTTTGCTGCTCTGTTAATAACCAAGGAAGGGCACTTATATTAATTTGGTCTCCATCGCTATTTAATTGAATGACATTTTTCATTGCATGACTAGCTTCCTGAAGGTCACTACAAATTTTGGCAATTTTTTCTTTGTCATGCCTTCCATCCAATATTTTCCATAACGTTTCTGTCATATTCTTTTCGATATGCATTGTATCAAACAAATGCACAATTTGTAGCTGCTCATAGTAAGGCAACCTACTAAATTGTCTGGGATAACTTTTCAGTCCCTATGAAAGCCGACCATTAATGCCTTGACGACCTTCATGAAGCATATAAGTTAAACAAATTAACAACGAAAAAAATTGTCAATTACAGCATGATCACAAAATAAAAATATAAATTCAAAACATATCATAAATGATAGATAAACAATTTGATCTGATGTATAACCTTGACAATTAATTCTATTATATTCCAACTTCCATAGGCGAGGTGTCATTCTTCATGGTTTTGATGTAGTCTCTTCTTTCCCATTGAAAAGATGTTTTTCAGTAGTTCGATACTTATGATTTATGTGGAGGAAGTGCCTATACTCATCAAACACCTACTTTCCTAAACTTGTTGAATGACAAGATTTCATCTTTGGACCACAAATTGGACATGCAAATTTTTCCTTTGTTTGAAGACCTGCAAATCATATATAATTGGATTAAATATGTCAATTTTTATAATTATATATAATGAATACATTATTTCAAAAACATGCATGATATCTAATTCATAAAATTAAATATCATTAAAGTCATGCAGTCGAACGTTATAACATACTAGAAAAATGTGTTAGCCCTGGGGCATCATGAATTGTCCATACAAGCATTGCATGGAATTTAAAGTGTCTTTGTCCTATTGGTCTAGATACGTCATACATAGTGACGCCATTCCATAACTTTAGTAACTCGTCGATAAGAGGCTCAATATATACATTCATATCTTTAACCTAGTACTTACCTAGTTGAATGAACATAAACATTACATAATTATTATAACCATTTTACTGCAATATATATAAATTCATGTACACAACTATTAAATGAAAAAACATATAAGTCATTATGCAAGAAATAAGACAAATGAGATGCTACTACGTTAAAGAAAATTGATGTAAACAAATACTTGGAACAATCATTTCCAACATTATGTGCTCCCTCTTTATTGACATCCATGGAGGAATGTTATTGTTGATAACAAAAATAGGCCACACCAAGTAAATAGAACTCAGCTCTCCAAATGGATTGACACCGTCCGCTACCAATGAAAGCCTGAGATTATGAGGTTCTTCTTTAAAGTGTGGCCATTTTTCCTCCATGTCCCTAAATGCAGAACCATCCGTAGGCATTCGAAGAATCTCATCTCCACTTCTATTAATTGCATGGTAATCCATAAATTGCGCTAAGCTTTCACACCTAAATAATTGTTACATACGTGGAATAATGGGAATATAATGAAGAACCTTGTGAGGCACCTT
>CM021101.1:599213727-599288911 GCA_007115665.2 Sequoiadendron giganteum
GACTACTTTGGAGAGAAATCGCAGATCTACCACAAAAAGAGTTTTCTTTAATGATACTGGAAAGACATCTTAGTCTCAGGAGGTTGTTGGGGTTGTAATAGGCCTAGAAACAAACCTCAAGAAGAGAGGGGAGGAGCTCTCCCCTCGGGAAGCATGAAGGTCCTCTCCTAGAATGTTAGGGGCTTAAATGCCCCTAACAAATGACACTTGATTAAGCATTAGATTGAAGGATTGCAATAAGATTTCGTGTTACTACAAGAAACAAAGCTCTCAAAACTCAGGGAAATTATATATTTAGTTCTTGGGTGAAATGGAAATTTTTAGTTGTGGCGTCAACTAGGGCCTCTGATGGTCTAGAAATATTGTGGGATAGTAGAAGTGTTGATGTTTTTTCTTTTCATTTGTCAGGTAATTAGATGGGGGATCAAGTATCCTGTTTAGCAACTGGGAACCGTATATGGTTATTCAATCTGTATGGACCATGTTCTCCCCCCATGAAAAATAGCTTTCGGATGAATTTTCAATGGCTTTTTATCTCCTTCTAAAAGGAGATTTGAAGGTTTTTGGGGGAGATTTTAATGCATTTATTGATTTGTCAGAAAAGGGTGGAATAATCTCGTTTGCCAGAGCGATGGAGGATTTCAAGTCTTTTGTAGGGTCAAACAAGCTATTTTATTGTGTTCCAAAGAATGGGGGTTTCACTTGGACAAATAAGAAAAGGGAATTATGTCAAATTGCAGAGAGACTTGACAGATTTTTGTTGTCTAACAACTCATTGGATTCGCCTCATGATTTATTTTCTTTCATTCACCCGGTAATGAGTTTTGATCATTTCCAAATATCTTTGTCTATGTTTCAAGTGCGGCCCAAGGTCCCAAGGCCCTTTAAATTTGAGGAAATGTGGTTTAGGGATGTTCATTTCCTCTCCCTTCTCAAAGATTGGTGGAATTTGGCCCCTTTTGTTATGGGTTCCAGAATGTTTCAGCTCTTCACAAAGTTAAAGCATATGAAGGATAGGATAAAAGACTGGAATTTCAAACATTTTAAGAAAATTTTTATGGAAGATTATAGGATTGATAAAGAGCTATCTGAGTTATATTAGTTTGTTAGAAAGAATGGAATGCATGTCTCTTTGTTGGAAAATATGTGTCTCATCTTTCTAGCTTGAATCTTTATTTAAGGACTTGGTGGATCTACTTCATTCTTGCTTTCCCACTATACCAATGGGATCTTTTGAAGGTGGAACAATTGTGTGGCTTACCTCCTTACTGCGGAGGTATTTTGTCTGCTCGGCGGTTGCGCAAGGTTACCACCTTACCACGAGCCCCTTTCGGTTAAGGTGTGGTTATGCGGTGTTACTGCTATACTGTGGAGTCCTTTACCTTCCTTGGCAGTAGCACGGTGATCATTTGGCGGTCTAGCAAAGCGGTTACCTCCTTACCGTGTGGCTTCTTTTATTGACTAGCGGTTGTGCAGTGACATCGCCATATCGTAGGACCTTGCAAGTCCTAGAGTGGTAGCATGGTGGCACCGCCATACCGCACATCCCTAACAATCATGGAGCGATGGCATGGTGAATGGTGACGGTTTGGCGATCGGGCAGTTATCGCCATACCACGGGGGTCTTTCAGCCCTAGCGCGGTAACGCACTATAACCGCCATACCGCAATGGTCTTCCTTAAGAGGCACGGTAGCATGGGGCTTTGTGCTTGGTGATTGATTTGGGTGTTTACCGCCATACTACAGGGAGCTCTTGGTTGGCTCACGATAGCGCAGTGTATACCGCCTTACCACGACCATCTACTGAATGGCTAGCGGTGGCGTGGTACAAGGAGCTTGGGTTTTGTTGACTATTTGGGTGATAGTCAAATCGATGGATGAATGGCATGTCGACACATGGAACGATGTCATTCGTTGATTTTACATCATTGTTGTAAATCAACACTGATTAGCCGAAATCTTTATTCTTTGGTACCGATTAAATGCGCGGGTTGACAAAGTGCAGGTAAGTCTCTATAATCCAATTCAATGTTGGGCGGCTCGATGCACACTGCAAGGTAGAGTTACCAAAGAATGGTGGAAGCTTTTCGGTGGGGTAATTAAATACCCTGATGGTTGTTGGTTGAAGATGAGAGGAATGATCGAGATATGAGATAAGATCGTGCAGTGTGTGTTCGAGCGGTGTGCTTATTGCCTTGTAACCGTGAACATTGAGACACACAGAACATACAAAGATGTGAACTTGTGGTGGTTGTTAGGTTGGGTTGGCTGAGAGGCTAGCTGAGAGAGTCAACTGGTGAGATGAGATGAATCTACACTGTGTGTTGTGTGAGGGTGATGTAACAGTGTGAGGATTCTGAACATGTTGTTTCTTGTATTCTCCAGATGAAATAAGATGTAACTCCTGTGAAGGCTATGAGCCTGAGATTGTATTGTGACTCTGTTTGTTGTTGAATAATACAATGGCTGGATCTTTTGGAGGGTGGGGATTTTTACCCAAAAGGGTTTTCCCCACATAAATCTGTGTGTTCATTAGTTTGTCTTCCATGTTGTTAGATTCTGTAAATTGAATCTATGCATATGTGTTGTATCTGTTATTTTTTTGCATGTACTTTTCTCAGAAGGATTAATAGGGGAAACAACTATACCTGTTTTTGTTTTATGGCATGGTGGTTTGTGTCTTTGGGGTGATTTGAAGAAATGAAAATCACCGAAGGCACTGTTGTTCTTAGATGTTTCGTTCTAGGATGGCCTGTTTCATCGCCAACAAGTGGTATCAGAGCTGGTTAAGTGCGGTCAAGGTTTGTTCTTGATACCAACAAGTGGTATCAGAGCCTTCCTCTGGATGTTGGTTCTGGGTATTTCTCCTATAAATATTTCTTAGTCTGGATGTTGATTGATCCTTTTGCTGAGTAAAAGTATTTTCTCTCTTGAGACAACACACAATGTTGAAGACATTGAAGATGGAGAATATTGAATTTGACCATATTGTGATGATGTGGTTTGAGGCTCCTCGTTAGCAGCAAATAATTCTGATGCAAGGGGTGTGACTTTATGCTTGTGGTTGTGTTGCAGCAGAGTGTGCTTCATACTAGGTGTCTGTGTGAGGGGCTCCCTGATGGTATGGAGATTCTTGGGTTGTTATTCAGCCATGGAGTGTTGTGATTGTGCTGGGTGTTCTGACTTGGAATTGAAGGCGTTGTTCTCTGTCACCCTGATTGCATAAAGGCTATGAAGTTGATCTCTGGGTGGTCTAAAAACTTCTGAATAACCTAGCTCTCTCAGATGCATGTGCATGCTTGTGGTTCTGGAATGGACTTGAAATTCTTGTACTACTTGTTCCTTTTTTGGATATCTTACACTTGCATGTTTCAGTTTCATGTTCTTTGACTTTGAAGGTTTTCTATAGATTTTCCTAAAAATTCTATGATGCATATTCATGTTATTTTTTTTCATTGTTTTGGTTAACCATGATGGTTATGTGCAAACTCTTGGGTCGTACATATGAGAAGTGGATATGGATGTGCATGGGTGTTTTGGAAACACGGTGGTTGTGCAGGTTTTGCATTGTCAAGAAAAACTTGTGGTTGCGTGGAGATGTTGTTAAGCTATTTCCTAAACCCTGGATTTTGGGGTGTGACTGGATGAGATAGTTGTAGTTCAACATGGTTTTGAGGAGGTGTGATGTCTTCTCTACATGGGAGTGTTGGTATGTGTTTTGTCACTCAGAATTCTTGTGATGTTGCTGGCTGGATTCCTAGACTATGGTGCTCAAAGTTGTGGACATGATTGGTGAATCGGATTTGTTTTAGATCTGGTGTTTGAGTCAAGTTTGTCTACATTGTTGTTCTCTTTGAGATCTTAGTTTTGTAGTTTCCAATGCGATGATAGATTTGTAGGCTTCTTTGAGTAGATCTACGAGTTGTGCAATATTATGGGATGTCTTTACCTACATGTTTGTTGTGGGACAACTCGAAAGTGGATTTTCAATATCCACGAGGTTGATTCAGTGGTGGTGTAGATATGTTAGCTGGCCTTGTCTGTGGTCACTTGTGCATTGGTGTGGTTCCTTTGAGATGAGAGGATGGATGGCATTGAGTACCTGAATAGTCAGTTATGGGGACTTGTAGCATGTGTATCACAATGTCATGGAGAACTTGGTACACATTATAGTGTAAGCTTTTGACAATGATAATGTGGTCTATGTGGTTTGGACATCTTGGTGTTGTTTGGTTTTGTTGTCAAATGGACATGCTGGCGATTGTACCTGGATGTTTTTCAGATCAACAGATGTTTGGTCATGATGCTTGGAAAGCTTGGTGTCACTGTTCAGTGGAAGCTTTAGCAGTGACTGTGGATTCATCATTTTGGTGGTGAATGATATGCTTTGGTGTTGCAGACGTTACTTGTGGGACTCTTAGATCATGTTGCTGCAGAAGAGTTTTGTTGCATTTGCATGGACACTATTTGAGGGTGTACGACATCTTGGAACCATGGAGGACGTCTGGAGTCTTTGGATGAGATGTTGGTGGTGCTTAACAGGTGATGTTGGTTTAGAGTTTGTTTGCTTGATGTCATGTATATTCTTGCTTGAGCATTAGAGTTTTGGCATGTTGCGTAGCTCTTGAGACCATAGTTTGTTCACTTAAGCATGGTATCTCCTAAGGGGGGTGTGTAGATCATGATGTCATGATAAGTTCCTATTTCAGATATTTGGAGCTTTGATAGTGGTCTGGTAATTCTCTGTGTTTTGAGTGCATTGGTCATATGCTTGAGAAATTATTGATAGTGCAGTAATGCAGTTTGGAGTTTAGCATGAGATGATCAGTTGCTGGTGCTCATGGATACATGGAGAATGAGGTGAGGTTGTGATTCTCATGAGATGAGAAAGGTGTTGTTACAGTATAAAGTCCAAGTAGTCTACACCTTGGTTGAACACGAGTTCAACAGAGACCAGTGAGGAGATTTCTCTTGAGAAAGTCATGGTGACTTGTATATCTTGGAGGAGCATTTTCTTGGTATGCTCAATGGTGAAGTTGTTTTGAGACGTATTTGCCCATTATATCTTTTAGATGTGTTATATGCTTTATCTTTCATAGATATGAATCTTGAATTGTTGTTTTAAGATTCTGGAGGATTCATAGTGGAAGGTGGACAAGATAGTTTATCTCCTTGTGCCTTTGAGAACTCGTAGGAGATAGGTATATGGGCTAGTTTGATTTTTTTTGAGAGGCTTACATCCATGTTGATTACACGATATATGTTATGTTTGATCTTGGTGATTGAACGATTGGATGTTGTAATGGATTTTCTTCTGGATGTGAAGGAGATCATACTTGACATAGCTAGCATTTAGAGGTGTGTATAGGAGGGCATGCTACATGTGTTTCGTGTTTAGGTTTTACATATCATTGTGGATGTTCCTTGGTACTACATGGTTATGTTTTTCTATGTGTTGTGATTGGTAGACTTGTTATGCCATTGATGTTTTAGATTTGGCATTACCTATGCAGTGGGAGTACCTGTATGTGTTTAGTCTTCTTTGACTGGTTGGCACACAGTGCTTGTATCTGTGGTTGATGGGTTGGTTGTGCTGCTGACATGAGTTTACTAATGTGGATACCTGAAGGTATCGGTGAGTTGATGGAATATCACGAGCTGTGGGTGCTATTTTCAGTCGCGTGGGTTGATCAGTTGGATGGGAGCAGTCAGTTTACTGATTGATGTTCTAGCTGATGTTCTGTCTAGTTTCTGGAGAATGATTTCATCACTTTGTTCACAATTTAAAGCTTTGAATCTATTGTTGTGTTGCTTCTGTATGTTTGGTGAGCACAATGGAGTGGTGGTAATGTGTTTCCTTTGCCATTTATAGGATCTGATGCTTGTGTTCTTGAGATTGGTGCATATACGCCTTCGCTCATTCCTTTTTTCTTGTGGTGGATGGTTGGAGTTGTTGCCTGAGTTGGTGGACATATTTGATGTCATTGCAGGTGTCTTGGTTGGAGCATGAAAGCATTATGTTAGATTCTTGAGTTCGATTCTGGAGGAAGCCAATAAGTCTTCATCAAGTGGGAGATTGTTGGAAAATATGTGCCTCATCTTTCTAGCTTGAATCTTTGTTTAAGGACTTGGCGGATCCACTTCGTTCTTTCTTTACCACTATACCGTTGGGATCTTTTGAAGGTGGCACAGTTTTGTGGTTTACCTCCTTACACGGAGGTATTTTGTCTACTCGGCGGTTGCGTGGGGTTATCGCCTTACCGCGGGCCCCTTTCAGTTAAGGTGTGGTTATGCAGTGTTACCGCTATATCGCAGAGTCCTTTACCTTCCCTAGCGGTGGCACAATGATCCTTTAGTGGTTTGGCGAAGCGATTACCTCCTTATCGTGTGGCTTCTTTTGTTGACTGGCAGTTGTGCGGTAACACTGCCATACCGCAAGACCTTGCAAGTCCTGGAGTGGTAGCATGGTGGCACCGCCATACTACGCGTCCTTGATAGTCATGGAGTGATGGCGTAGTGAATGGTGGTGGTTTGGCGATTAGGTGGTTATCGCCATACCGCAGAGGTCTTTCAGCCCTGATGTGGTAGCATGGTGTAACCACCATACCATGAGGGTCTTCCTTTAGAGGCGTGGTAGCATGGGGCTTTGTGCTTAGCGGTCAGTTTGGGTGTTTACCGCCATATTGCGGGGAGATCTATTTTGGCTTATGGTAGCGAGGTGTATACCACCTTGCCGAAAGCGTTTGTTGAATGGCTAGCAGTGGCATGGTAGAAGGAGCTCGAGTTATGTTCACTGTTTGGGCGATATTCAAAGTGATGGATGAATGGCATGTCAACATGTGGCACAATTTCATTCGTTGATTTTGCATCGTTGTTGTAAATCAACGTTGATTGGTTGAAAGCTTTATTCTTTGGTAGTGATTAAATGCGAGGATTGACAAAGCGCAAGTAAGTCTCTGCAATCCAATTCAATGTTGGGTGGCTTGATGCATGATGTAGGGAAGAGTTGCTAGAGAATGGTGGAAGCTTGTCGGTGGGGTAATTAAATACCTTGATGGTTGTTGGTTGAAGATGAGAGAGATGAACGAGATGTGAGATCAGATCATGCAGTGTGTGTTCGAGCGGTGTGCTTATTGCATTGTAATCGTGAACACTGAGATGCACAGAACATACAAAGATGTGAACCTGTGGTGGCCATTAGGCTGGGTTGGCCGAAAGGTTGGCTGAGAGTCGACTAGTGAGATGAGGTGAATCTGCATTGTGTGTTGTGTGAGGGTGATGTAACAATGTGAGGATTCTGAACATGTTGTTGCCTGTATTCTCCAAATGAAACAAGATGTAGCTTCTGTGAAGGCTATGAGCCTAAGATTGTATTGTGGATCTGTTTGTTGCTGAATAATACAAAGGTTGGATCTTTTGGAGGGTGGGGTTTTTTACCCAAAAGGGTTTTCCCCACGTAAATATATGTGTTCATTAGTTTGTCTTCCATGTTGTTAGATTATGTGAATTGAATCTGTGCATATGTGTTGTATCTGTTATTTGTCTGCATGTACTTTTCTCAGAAGGATTAATGGGGGAAAAAACTGTGCCTATTTCCATTTTATGGCATGGTGGTTTGTGTCTTTGAGGTGATTTGAAGAAATGAAAATCACCGAAGGCACTGTTGTTCTTAGATGTTTCATTCTAAGATGACCCATTTCATCCCCAACACTCTTCCTTCGATAAAGAAAAACTTTTGAAGGCGGACTTGGAAGAAGTTCTTTGTAGAGAAGAGACGTATTGGCAACAGAAGTCGAGAGAATTATGGCTTAGGGATAGTGATAGGAACACCAAATTATTTCATGCATCATATAAGCTTAGGTGGAAAGAAAATAGTATTTTGTCAATTCAGGGTGTGGGAGGTGTCGCCCTTACTTCTCCTAAAGAAATTGAAGAAGAGGCAGTTAGGTTTTTCAAGGATCTTCTTGCTCCAGCTCATGGCTACCCACCTTTGCATTTTGTATGCTTGGACTACATACCTAATTTAATTTCAGATGATATTAACAGGTTGCTAATGAGTGAATTCACTCTTGAGGAGGTTCAAAAAGTGGTTTTTCAATGGCCCCTGATAAAGCTTCGGGTCCCGATGGTTTTACTACTCTCTTTTTTCAGAAGTGTTGGGACTTCACTGGGACAAATATCCTTCTTGCATTAGAAGAATCCAAAAAACATGGTAATATTTTGAAGGAAATTAACAACACCTTTATTGTAATGATTCCAAAGAAATCCTACCCAATTTATTTTGCATATTTTAGACCTATCTCCCTTTGGAACACCATATACAATATTTTCCCTAAAGTGATCACCATTAGGCTAGCTACATTGATTCCTTTGATCATTTCTAAGGAGCAAGGGGTTTTTTTTTGGGAAGAGAAACCTTTGATGGTGCCATTTTCACCCATGAAGTGCTACACTCTCTCAAGGAGGAGAATATTCCTACTGTTATTCTCAAGTTGGACATGCTAAATGCATATGACAGAGTAAACTAGTCTTTCTTGCTAGAAGATTTAAAAAAGATTGGTTTTTCTCAAAAATGGTGCAAGTGGGTCTCTTCGTGCCTCTCAAGGCCTTGTTTTTCAATGTTAGTGAATGATGCACCTTGTGGATATTTCAATGTGACCTAGGGTGTATGGCAGGGGGATCTCCTATCCCCATTTCGATTTATTATTAGGGCAGAAGGTCTCAATCATGTAATCTCTTCTGCAAATGTTTTGAATCAATGGAAAGGGGTACATTTTAACCATGTTCCATACCTTGTGACACACCCCCATTTTTCAAATAATACTCTCTTTTTTTTGTCAGGCCACCTTGGTAGAAGCAAAGGCTATGCAAAATTTTCTCTTTATCTATTCTTCTTTTTCAAGTCAATTTTTGAATAAAGAGAAATCATTTTTTCCCCTTAATGTTTGTCCTATGGTGCAAGCCAGGCTTTTGAGTTTTTAGGGTTTTAAACTGGAATCACTTCCTTGTAAGTGCCTAGGGGTAACTTTCTTTTCTAGAAAGTAGAAGCATGAATTATAGGATAAAGTTATAGCCACAGTTTCAAGTAGAATCTCAACTTGGAAATTGAAATGGTTGTCTTTGGCAGGAAAGATGGTAATGATTAAGTTGATACTTCAACCTCTCTCAATTTATTTAATGTTTGTGTTAAATATTCCCAAAGGTAAGTATGACAAATTGCAGAAGATCTTTAGAGACTTTCTGTGGGCTGAGAATGTGAAGGAGAAGAAAAAGTTGCCCTTGGTTTCATGGCAAAAGGTTTGTATTCCTAAAGAGTTGGGGGTGCTAGTCTAAGAGATATGGTCCTTCAAAAAAAAGAATTAGGTGCTAAGATTCTGTGGCATATCTACCAAGATCCTAATGCAAAATTATGTCAACTTATGCATCATAAGTATCTGGATTCTTTGGAAATGGATAGTATTTTCACCTTGAAAAATTTGCCTCATGGTTCTAAGGTATGGAACTTTATTATTTCTTACAGATATATTATCCTGCCTCATCTTTCTTGGGTAATACATAACGATAGAAAAGCTTTATTTTTGGAGGATGCATGGAATGGCCATCATCTGCTCTAGACCTTAGGGAGCTAGGAGGCTATTGCAAGGGTGTTAAAAAGACTATGGGATAGCAGGGTGTAGGATTATTTGATCATTGATCACTCTGGATTCCCACCCAGAGTCAAATGGAGGAATTTTGACTTCCTACCTGTTCCAAATAATTTGAAGGATTCTCTTTGGAAGGAATTGGAAATGAGGAAAATATTTCTTTCAAAAAAGGATGATGAAATTTTTTGGGTCAAGTCAAAGTCGGGTTTGTATTTTGTTAGAAATGGCTACTTGTCCCTAATTAAGGAAGAAAATTCCTTGGATTGGCCACATAGGCTATGTTGGGGCTCTTTAGTACTTCCGAAGGCAGGTGATTTCACGTGGTTGGCTGTAAAAGATAGAATCTTAATGGGCATGAGGTTGGGCCATTTGAGCATTACCCCTCTTTTTCCCTATGTCCTTTGTGGAAAGGCTTATGAAATTTCAGATCATTTATTGCTTTCTTCTGAATATGCTCATAAATGTTGGACATAGCTATTAGAGTAATAAGTTATTACACTTAATTAATTATATCATATTGGTTAATTAATTAAGTCGCTTATTCCTTTAGTTACTTAAGCTAAACTTAGGCACATTAATAATTGATTAATTATTAAGTGTGCACACTAGGGTTTCCCTTTTAGGTCAACTTTAGGGTTGCATACATTGTTTTTATAAAGCAAATCATCTCATGTAATTTCTTAATTCTGAATATATCAATTTGCACATTTTCATGCAAAGCTCTTGCTTTTTATTGTTTTTCTCTTATGTGGAAGGCCTTTTGGTTTGCATGTCTGATCTTGGTTTCTAACATGGTATCAGAGCCTTGACATGCAACCCCTTCTCAGATTTTTGAGAAAATCATTGCAGAGTTCGTTCGGGGTTCCTCAAGGATTTCATGCTTTGAGCCTATCTATGTGGCATTTTGGATCAGTTCGAGTTTCACCATTGGATTCAGAGCGCTAGAAAAAGTCAAGATTGGCTTTTATTTTTCTGATTTTGGTCATCACTGAAGAAATCTGTAAGGATTTCAAGCTCAATGATTTTTTGCAAGATCTGGAGGTAGCTAATTTTTCGGAGCATTTTGAGCACGAACGGAGGTCACTATCACGTTCGCAGCGGCCAAAAACCGAAGGACGTCTCTCGTTTGGTCGATTTCTAAGCACTTGATCTAGAAGGCAAATTGTTTTTGCCAGGGAGGTCATATGGCCTCCCCAGCACGCACTCTGAGGCATGATTTTTGAAAAAAATGCATTTCTTGGGATTCGAGCCGACGCTCACAGTTCAGAATGGCTCCGCCACCGGGCGGCCACCAGGTGGCCACTGGTGGCTCCCCCTCCAGCTCCGCCGCATCCCAGCCAGTCCCCACAGGCTCCTTCCGAGTCTGTCCCGATCACATGCACGACCGGGGGCCCTCCGCCAGCCCCTGAGGGCTTCTGCACTTGCGGCCACGGTCATATGGGGGACCAGCCCCTCGTGCCCAACCCCCAACCGACTCCATCCCCCTGCCCTGCGCCTTTGGTCACATGGGTTACCAAGGGCCCAAATTTTTTTCAGGGGAGCTGATTTTTTACGGCGATGGCCAGATGGCTGTCAAATTTTTGCCAGCGAAGTGCTGATGTCAGCGGTTTACAACCCTTTTTGCCCCCTCCTAGTCCTGATTTGCCTAAAGGAGCAGTTTTTTTCCTTTTGGCATAACTTGGGCATACGGTATCGATATCGGGCAAACGAGATATCACCGAAAAGCTGGTTCTGAGCACTATCCAGTGGTGCAGTTTGTTTTTTAGTATTTTTCTGTTTTACTACATTTATTTATGTTTGAAGTCAGATGTTCATTTGTCGCTTCCGAGCTCATAACTTTTTGACACAATCTCTGATTTTCGCTATCTTTGTGGAGTTGGGAAGGTATTGAGGAGCTCTACGTTTCTGTCCATACATTTTTTATGTATCTATCTTAGGTTTATCGCTTAGTCCAGATTTGGCCCGATGGGTTGTTTGGAGATTACTTGGATGTTTTGGCAGTTGGGAGGGTGCAACTTGCATCTTTGCACTTCATTTCAGTATCACATCATTCATTTTATCTACTTCTGCTTCATAGATTCCAGGGTTGTTTCCGTTTGGAGTTTTCGAGTGTTCCGTGCCATCGGGTCTACTGTTGCATTATTATGATTCCGATATGGTTTCTTGTAAACAGAAGTATCTTTCCTTTCTTGTCGGATTTAGGTTCCAGTGTTACTCCATAGTGTTCTTCCAGTGCTTCTCTATAGCAGGTCATCTCATTGAGGGGGGGGTTGTCCCACTGGGTTTTCTCCTCTTTCTCTTACTCATTCTTGCATTTCTGAATGGGTACCTGATCAGGCCTAGTTGTTGGGACCCATCTTTGCTTTCATGCATCTTTTTTCTAGTGTTTTAGCTACTTCCTAAGTTCATCTTAAGGGGGGGGTGTTAGAGTAATAAGTTATTACACTTAATTAAATATATCATATTGGTTAATTAATTAATTCACTTATTCCTTTAGTTACTTAAGCTAAACTTAGGCACATTAATAATTGATTAATTATTAAGTGTGCACACTAGAGTTTCCCTTTTAGGTCAACATTAGGGTTGCATACATTGTATTTTATAAAGCAAATCATCTCATGTAATTTCTTAATTCTAAATATATCAATTTGCACATCTTCATGCAAAGCTCTTGTTTTTTATTGTTTTTCTCTTCTATGGAAGGCCTTTTGGTTTGCATGTCTGATCTTGGTTTCTAACAATAGCTTCTTGGAAAACTTGGTTGGGTAAGACCTTTGCAATGCACCTTATTGAAACATTTTCAGAGTTGGCCCTCACTATACAAATCCTCCTTCTCAGCTTGTATTTGGAATCTGAGCCCATCAATAGTTATATGGTCAATCTAGCTTGAGAGAAATAATAGGATTTTCATAAACAAAGCAGGGAATGTAAACCAAACTATTATAAGGATTGAGTCTTCTATTTCTAAGTCAGTCATGACTTATGTTTATAAGGAGCAGCAGAACTTAAAATCCTTCGATTCTAAAAACTTGGACTTTGCTCAAAGCCCCTCCTTCTTGAGGTTCAATGCAAGCTTCTAAACTTGTTGATTTGAGAAGATTGGCAAAGTGGTCTCCTCTAATGGTTGGTTGGAACAAATTGAATTTTGATGGGGCTTCACGTGGTAATCCTAGCCTTTCTAGAGCTAGGGTGCTTCTGAGAAACAATTATGGTAAGGTGGTAAAGGCTACATGCAAATACCTTAATTCAGGTACTAATAACATGGTAGATTTTTTGGCATTAATTGTTGGCTTGGAATTGGCTCTAAGCAATAAGATCTCTCACATTGTGATTGAAGGGGTCTCTCAGTTGGTAATTGGTGCCCTTATTAAAAAAGATCTTGATGCTTGGCATTTAAAGTATTTGCTTGATCATGCACTATGTCTACTTAAAAAACTTTTGGACTACCAAATTCAACATTGTTACAGAGAAGTGAATTCTTTAGCAGACAAATTGGCCAATAGGGCAATTGATCTTTCCCTTTATCTTACCATGCTATCATCTGATGATTTAAATGCTTTGTTGCACTAATATGTTTTATGCATGTGGCAGCTCAACTTCATTCTCTGCAGGAAATTCTGGGGGTTCTTTGTGTACTGGGCTATTTGGTCCTGATGCTCGACGGTCCCCTTGACGTCGGTCAAGGCAATCAATTGTGATTTATTGATTATTTTAGAAGTGGCTTGTTTGGAACTTCAACATATGTGACTTCTTGATGACCCCCATGGCACTTCTCTGGCACTTTAATTGGCACTACTTTGACATTTGAGGTTGCCCCCTTGACACTTCTTTGGTTGGTATGTACTGACAGTCTTCACAACATCCATTGATGGTTTTGAGCTACTGACGGTCTTCTCGGCGTCTATTGTGGCACTGTTTGCTTCATATGAGGTGGCCTCCACGACACCTTTTGGGACGGCCCCCTTGGTGTCCACTTGGCACTTCTTGTTGTATGATGGCCTCTGCGATGTCATGGCATGATGGTCCTGTCTTGGATCATTTTCAAATGGCTCTCTTTTGGTGGCATCTTGTTGGATATTTGAAGCAGCCCTCATGGTGCCTCTCTGGCACTTTATTTAGCACTACTCTGGCATTTGAGGTGTCCCCCTTGGAACTTCTTTGGTTGGAATAGCTCTTTCTAGTGACGATCTTCTTGACGTCGATTGCTAGCTTTGAGCTCTTTGAGTTATTGATGGTTCATCGGTGTGACATGGTTATTTTAGAGTGACCTTGTTTCATGTCCCTTTGACATAGCGATGGTGAGGGCATCAATGGAAAATGGTAGCAAAGACTTCATATCGAAGGGAGATACAAATGTCGAGGTGACTTGGGGGTGAGTACCTTCGATACTCCGACAAGGTGTCGATGGTGAGCTCGTATCGGTCTGACATATCATTTTCAGAGGAACATCAAAGTGAATCCCTTTGAAATCTCGATGAAGCATTTCATTGAGGGGACAGATACATTTCGATCTTCTTGACGTCTGTTGTGGTGTTGTTTGCTTCTTTTGTGGTGGCCTCCATGGCACATTTTGGGATGGCCCCCTTAGGTGTTCTCTTGGAAACTTCTTGTTGTACGACAGTCTTCAAGAGGTTGTGGCATGATATAAAAATGGCTCTCTTGGTGGTTTTTGCCTTCTTGATATTCCCCATGACATCGGTTGGCCTGGCAGTTCTTTAATGTGCTTTCATTGGCGTGCATAGAGAGTACTTTGTGCATGTTTTTGGCTAACATCACTCTAGTTTTCACACGTTTTAGAATGCCTTGGGTATCACATAGGAATAAATATCACATTCTTTGGTGGCGGAATATCAGTCCTATGCCTAATTTGGAAGTCCTTTCAAAAAGATATTTTTTTGAGGTGGTATTACCATCGACCAACAACTGTTCCAAGCTCCACATGGATTTTCAGATGCCACCATTCTGTTCTGGTGATTTTCGTGCCAACTTTTGTATCTTGGTACAGGATTGAATTTCTCGTGCATTCTGGTTTAATGTGGATTTCTTTAAAGCCATATTGTTTTTGCCTCCACTCTATTCAGCATTTGGTCATTTTTTTTTATTTACTTCAACAACACATGGATAGCCTTTTCAGAGCTTTCATCATGCCCAAACATCATGAGGTGCGGGTTCATTTTAATTCTCCTGAAGAATTGCTTCACTCGGTCTTTGTGATTCACTGTCCGCAAGTTGAAATTGCAATTATAAATATTTTGGGTCATAAGTGGTTGGAAATGCACCCTATGGCTCTGCCTCATGAGCTAGCCTCCCTCTTTGTGTCAAATTTAATGAATGTGTTGTGGTGCAACGAAATAGTAAGGTTCGTTGTTGGGAGTTTTTTGTTGCCTCATGTCTACCTAATGTACATTTTGGATTCAGCCGTGAATACTTATGACCTCCGAGCACGTACAAATCTATTGGGTGGTGTTATTTGCAGGGTGCACCTGTTATCTTCTCATGCTTTGCAGTCTCTTCTCTGTGTGATGGTCCACGATTCGTTTTCTGCTCATTCTTCTTCATTTTGGTCTCGCCTTCGGGCCCTTAGACCAGTCTTCGGTTGTTGTCTGGCGAATAGCTTGAAGATCTTGTTCTAAGCAGTTCAGCTCCTCTTCACAAATGCTCTAAACGACCCATTTTACGGGCCATATTTTGCTCCACTAGCGGACATGGACTCCTCCACTAAGAGTGGGGTTTGAGGGTTTTTGCTTCAATACGAATGTGGATGGTAGTTTCCTCTTGTTTCAATTACATGTTACTCTAATTTCTAATCATAAATACTCTATCTTGTGATGTCTTTTGTTTCTTGGGTTCAACTACTTATGGTTTTTGGCTCTGATGTTCAGTTGCTTCCTGTATTTTTTCAAGGGTTTTCGCCTTCTCAGGCTCTTTGAGAGGCTCCCTATTGTAAATGTTTCACTATTTTGGTTTTGTTGTGTTCTCTCCAGCATTTTCGATCTTGCAGGAATGCCTTGAATGCTCCTACATGTGCATGATGTAAATCCTTTTCTTGAATGAATATAAACTCCATATAGTGGCTCGACCACTTTTATCCAAACAAAAAATTCACAAAGATTGTTTAAATTGCAAAAACAGTGGAAATCGAGTATGAAATAAACTTCATCAAATTGTGCAAATATAACTCAAGAAACTATGCAACTATTATATGATGTTGTATTAATGTTATTATCATGAAAATTACATAATAATGTTGTCACAAACAACAAATAAGAGTGAACTACAGTTGCAACACGTTATAATGGAAAATCTTAAAATTGGAAGCAAATACATGCATCGAACTGAAAAGAAAACCCTCAACACACACCAAAATGAAATATACTATTATGAGAAGAAATATATATAATGGATAACATTACATATACTAATATTTTCTGCAACCTATAGCCAACCCAAAATCTAAAACTACAACACACTTCTACACTAGCAAACCCCTGCATGCAACTGGAAAACAAAGCTCTAACTGAATCTTTCCGGCACACTGGAAATCTCTAGATGAAATTTCTCTTGGAGACCCTTGAAACCATTGTCTTTGAGCCTCGATATCCTTGGTTTACCAGCCTTGGAAATTATCCTTCCTTGGTTTCCTTGCCTTAGAAGAATTATCACAACCTATGAGAGAAAACATGCATGAATAATGAATTCAACTTGGAAGACTAAACAATTATAAAATCCTTTCCAAAACCAACTTTGGTGCCCAAAATCAATTTCCCAAGGAAAGAGATGCTTGTGTGCCAAAATTGAAGCTCCCACTTGCCAAAAGCAAAGTTACCAAAAATATTCTAATCCCAAACTGCCAAATTACATGACACTTTCCTTTTTCTAAGAAATCCACTAATATTTAAAATCAAGACTCCCACACCAAGAAGGAAAGTATCTTGTAACTTGCAACTAGTAACTTCCCTTTTCTAGTGGTCAAAATCCTCCATTGAACTCTTGAGAAAATGTGTCAATTTCCTTGCAAGTACTTGAGTCTCAAAAAGTCAAGTAATAGCAATCTTGGGAAACCTCCAAAACCATGCCCTCCTTGGAATAAATGATGTTTAATTTTAATTTTTTCTTTTTCCAAAAATTCTGATTTTAATATTTAAATCATAAAATAAAATATTGATCGATTAATCTAGTAGGTCTTGATGCACCATTTTTGGATAATCAAACTTATTAAAATAGTAAGTTCTATTTTTAGAAAGGGGACATGACACCTATACCCTAAATCCTAAACCCTATTCCCTCAACCCTAAACCCTATAGAGAGGGCATAATCCCAAAATCCTATAGGTTAAATACTCAATCCTAAACTCCTAACTTTATACCCTCAACCCTAGGCCCTAGAGGCTATACACTAAATCCTCAATTCTATACATTTAATTGTATACCCTATACCCTCGATCTTAAACCCTATACCTTATACCCTCAACCCTAAACCTTATAGGGAGGTCGTACGACCAAAAACCTATAGGATAAACCCTCAACCCTATACACTCAACCTCTCAACTCCCAACTCTATACCCTTAACCATAAACCTTATCCCTCAAACCTAGGCCCTAGAAGCTATACACTAACCCTCAACCCTATACCCTATACCCTCAATCATAAACCATATACTCTATATCCTTAACCCTAAACCTTGTAGAGAGGTCATAGGCCCAAAAGCCTATAGGTTAAACCCTCATCCCTATACACTCAACCCTAAACCACCAACTCTATACCCTCAACCCTAAACCTTGTACCTCACCCCTAGGCCCTAAGGCCTATATGATAAACCATCAACCATATACATTCAACCATAAACCCTATACCCTATACCCTATAGAAAGGCCCTAGGCCCAAAATATTAAAGGACAAACCCTCAACCCTATACACTCAACCCTAAACCTCCAACCTTATACCCTAAACCCTAAACCCTATCCCTCAACCCTAGGGCCTAAATCCTATACACTAAACCCTCAATTATATACATTGCACCCTATACTATCAACCCTCAACCCTTTCCCTCAACCCTATGTCCTAAAGCTTATATGCTAAATCCTCAACCCTATACATTAACCCTAAACTCTATACCCATAACCCTTAACCCTAAACTCCATACCCATAATCCTTAACCCTAAACCTTGTAACCTATACTGATAACCCTTTAACCCTATAACAATATATACTCAACCTTAAAATCTATACCCTCAAACCTGAGCCTTATAACTTATACCCTCAATCTTAAACCTTGTCCCTCAACTATAGGCCTTAAGGGCCTATATAATAAACTCTCAACCATGTATACACTCAACCCTAAACCCTATACACTCAAACCTAAACCATATACCCTATAATCAACCCTAAATCATATCCCTTAACCATAGAAATTTAATCATATACCATATACCCCTAATCCTAAACACTATACCATATACAGGCTCAACCCTAAACCCTATAAAGAGGTCCTAGGCCCAAAATCCTATAGGATAACCCTATACACTCAACCCTATACCCTAAACTATAAACCCTATCCCTCAACCCTAGGCCCTAAATATTATAATCTAAACCCTCAACCCTATACACTCAACTCTCAACTCTCCATCATAAACCATCAACCCTAAACCACTAAACCATAGGCCCTACATCATAAAAAAGTAATATATTAGATATATTAAAGGGAGAGAGAGAGAGAGAGAGAGAGAGAGAGAGAGAGAGAGAGAGACATGGGAGAGAGATATAGAGAGGTGAGATAGGGGGAAGAGAGGCAATGAAAGAGAGATATGAGATAGAGAGACGAGAGGTCTATGTAGTAAGGGAGGGAGAGGTAGATAAGAAGGGATGAGGGGAGAGGTACCAAGGGGAGATAGATAGCAAGCTAAGATATAGAGAGAGGTAGATAGTGGAGAGAGAGGTTAGATAGATAGAGGTAGATCAAGGGGAGAGACAACTGATACAAAGAACAATAGAGATGGGGAGGAAAGTAGAGAGAGGGAGATGTGAGACTTAACCATAAACTCTATACCCATAACCCAAAACCCTATATCCTATACCATCAACCATAAACCTTATCCCTAAACCCTAGGAACTAAATCCAATAGGTTAAAACCTTGACCATATACTCAACCTTATACTATATAGCCTCAACCCTAAACCCTATCTATCAACCCTAGGTGCTAAAGCCTATAGACTAAACCCTCAACCCTTAACTCTATGCCATATACCCTCTTGACCCTAAACCCTATCCATCAACCTTGGGCCCTAAGGCCTATATAATAAACCCTCAACAATATACACTCAACCCTAAACCACATCCCTCAACCCTAGGCCCTAAAGCATATAAGATGAACCCTCGACCCTATACACTCAATCTATACTCTCAACCCTATAACCTATATCATATACCCTCAACCCTAAAACCTACACTCAACCCTAGGCCATAAACCTTATACCTTCAACCGTCAAGGTTCCTATACCCTCAAACCTAAACCTTATTACTCAATCTTATACTCTCAACCCTAAACCCTATAGCCTATATCATCAACCATAAACCCTACACCTATGACCTAAATCCTAATACATAAACCTTATACCCTATATGTTAAACCCTAAAACCAAACATTAATAATTTAACACTAAAACCTACATAATTAAATTTAATCCCTTAACCCTTGACTCTCAACTCTCCATAATATTAAACCATCAACCCTCAACCCATAAACCATACGCCCTACAACCTAAATAATTAATATATTAGAGATATTAAATGGAGAGATGAGAGAGATACATGGGAGAGAGATAGAGAGAAGAGAGGTAGAGAAAGAGATAGATGTGATATAGAGAGAAGAGATATCTACATAGGGAGGGAGAGGCAGATATGGAGGGATGAGGGGAGAGGTAGGAAGTAGAGATAGATAGAAATTTGAGATAGATATAGAGGAGAGAGAAGTGAGATAGAGAATAAATGTAACACCCCTCCGTTTTGCTTTTTTGGACTGGACAGTGTGTCCTTGTTTTGCTTTGATTTATATTTTTGGATATTCAGATACTTTATCTTGTGTGTATTTGATCGCTATTTATAGAGCGTCGAACTATTTTATGTGATGTGATGTGGTTTATCTGTTCATTTGTTTTGCATGCTTTAATTGGTGTAATGATGATGTTAGTGCATATGAGATTATTGAGTAAGATGTAAAGGTCAGTTTTGATGAGTGTATTGGTGAAGGGGACGGGTTTGCATCACTCGCTTGCGAGCGCCTTATGATTCTGTGATTTCCTCTTCATGGTGTGTATTTTATGTTCTTTATATTATATGATGTTGGTTACTATGTTTTCAGGTTTGCAAGTACATGACATCGACACCACCTGGTTTCACAGGTTTGAGCGTGTTGATCCAACGGTTAAGTTGAACAAGAGATAGTAGCTAGGTAACTTGTGTCAAGTCTACACCCTAACCATAGTGTGTTGTCATTCGTGTGTGTCGAGTCGTTGTTTGACTTGCTTTAATGTTATTTAAATTCTGAAGGGATTCTTGATTGAAAATAGATATTTAAAATAATTGCATTAAATCATGTTGATGGTTATTTAATTTAAATTATGCAATGTGGATAAAAGTTTATATTTAAATTAATTAATTAAATTAAATTTATTTAAATTAATTAATTAAATTAAATTTATTTAATTAATTAAATTTAATCCAAGGGGTTGAATTTAGTTATTAAATAATTAAATTAATTAATTAAATGTGATGCAAGAAAATTAAAAGAAAGAAAAAAATTAAAATTAATTTTGGAATTTAATTTCAATTTGTGGGTTTAAGTAATCCCAACCTTGTAACCTTAGAGGTTGTTGTTAATTAGTACGTGAATGTGTATGTTAATTACACTTTATTTTAAAAAAAAAACTGGTTGCTTAAGTCGTTAATTACAACTTCCTTTAGGGTTGCGTGACAGGGCATTACACATCGTGACGGGGCATTACACATGGTATCAAAGCCAAGTTACGATTTTGGGACCTGTGGGTTATGGGCCCACCATGCTTTCGTTGCGCCCCCCGTCATGCAACCCTAAAGGAAGTTGTAATTAACGACTTAAGCAACCAATTTTATTTTTTAAATAAAGTGTAATTAACATACACATTCACTTACTAATTAACAACAACCTCTAAGGTTACAAGGTTGGGATTACTTAAACCCACACATACAACAACATAAACCATAACATTAAAAGACATAAGCAATGTGTATTAAATCAACATATAATACAACATATCATAAAGAGATATACATTCAAGATACCATTTCATAATCATTAACTTAATCAAATAGTTACATCACCCATTCCCAGAATGAGGCAGTAGTACAAATATGTTACAATTACAGAATTTCACCTCATAAATACAAGAGGACTAAAATAACTTCTTACAAATTGAAATATTACAATGCTAGAATAAAACACAAGAACTGCAAGCAGTCCATCAGGATGTCTCGCCACCAAGAACTGAAGATAAATGGGGGACCCAACGGTGTATGATGCATGTTCCACCCTACCAAGTGGTACCTGAATGCCCACCCCCCATGCTAGGAGATAGTAAAAACGTAACATGGACAAAGGTATACAACCTCTAACCAAAGGCTGACTCATACTGACATAACCAAACAAATGCAATAAACAAGAACAACTATCATATCACTGACATAGGTCACATTGCTTCCAGACATAAAATAGATCAAGTATGTTCTAAGAACAATACACATATAACAATAAACAACTGTTGTCCTAGACAGAGTGTCATCGCATAGTTAGCCATGAGATCTCCTCTGGGCATTCTTCATAAGCTCTGAATATCCTGGTGACCTCAACGGAACCTCAGCCCTCACACTCACTCATGCGGCATCAAATACCTCTCGTACTGACAAGATAGATGACCATGCCATCTCAAGCCTTCCCACTCATCCCAAGTCTAAACGAGCCCTTGTGTCTATGAGTGAGGATAAATTATCTTGATTAGTGTGAAAGGAATCCTAATCATCTAAGTACATTAATTTAATTATCACTTACTTAAAATACTTCCAAAGGTTACCCAATCTTACATCTTTGGGTCCTAGCCCCTAATGGAAGCCACGCTTCTATTCCACAACACACACCCAAACAATCCATCAAGGGAATCACAAGTGCATACAACCTAGGTATCATAACCACTCCATCTCAAGGAGGAAACAAATAATAGAACTCACTCCAAACATCTTGGAGGAAACAAATCACATAGTCCAGTCCTTTCACAGGAGGTACAAAACATCCCCGTTCGTGGAAACCGGGTAAATACTGAAAAGACACCATGCACTACCCAAGGGAAAAACCACTGGTTGACATAATGAATCGACAACCCTCATCCTCTAAGATCTCCTGGAAGACTTACAATTTTGGACTAACACTTAATCCCATATCCCACAATGCAACTTGACAACATAGCTAAAAAAAGAATTCAAATCATAATTCAAATCTAATATTTGGATTTCCTAAATCCATACTCATTCAATAGGTAACATTGACAAAGTCCAAGGCACGATAACTAGATCATCTAAAATAATCATAAACCATATTTCCTCTTTCATTATTGGGAATCTTAAACAATTGTAAACTCACATCCCTTTGCGAAATACGAGGAAAATAAATCTAAAAGGCAATCACGAGGATATTACTATTTTCGGATATTCTAAATCCATAACTCTTTCATATTCCAATCACAATGGTTTAATTTCTCTAATAAAAATAAATAAATAAAAATAATTAATTGTCTCACCACTCTAAGCAATTCCTTAATTTACTTTTAATACAATATAAAACTATTACAAATAATCTTTTCAATTTTTTATCCAAGTCTATGTCTCTTCAACTATTCATTTAAAAATATGCAATTTCGTCAATGTATAAAAATATCTTTTTGCTTATCTATTTAACCATGCATTCCAATCTTATCTTTTAAATCTTCAACATCACTAAACTGCATGCAACAATATAACATGCCCCATCATGCAACCCTAAAGGAAGTTGTAATTAATGACTTAAGCAACCAATTTTTTTTTTAAATAAAGTGTAATTAACATACACATTCACTTACTAATTAACAACAACCTCTAAGGTTACAAGGTTGGGATTACTTAAACCCACAAATTGAAATTAAATTCCAAAATTAATTTTAATTTTTTTCTTTCTTTTAATTTTCTTGCATCACATTTAATTAATTAATTAAATTATTTAATAACTAAATTCAACCCCTTGGATTAAATTTAATTAATTAAATAAATTTAATTTAATTAATTAATTTAAATATAAACTTTTATCCACATTGCATAATTTAAATTAAATAACCATCAACATGATTTAATGAAATTAATTTAAATATCTATTTTCAATCAAGAATCCCTTCAAAATTTAAATAACATTAAAGCAAGGCAAACAATGACTCGACACACACGACTGACAACACACTATGGTTAGGGTGTAGACTTGACACAAGTTACCTAGCTACTATCTCCCATTCAACTTAATCGTTGGATCGACACACTCAAACCTATGAAACCAGGTGGAGTCGATGTCATGTACCTGTAAACCTAAAAACATAGTAACCAACATCATATAATATAAACAACATAAAATACACACTGTGAAGAGGAAATCACAGAATCGCAGGGTGCTCGCAAGCGAGTGATGCGAACCCGTCCCCTTCACCAATACACTCATCAAAACTGACCTTTACATCTTACTCAATAATCTCATATGCACTAACATGTTATATCAACTAACATCATCATTACACCAATTAAAGCATGCAAAACAAATCATCAGATAAACTACATCACATCACATAAAATAGTTCGTCCCTCTATAAATAGCAATCAAATACACACGAGATAAAGTATCTGAATATCCAGAAATATAAATCAAAGAAAAACAAGGACACACTATCCAGTCCAGAAAGAAAAATGGAGGGGTGTTACAATAATAGAGATGGGAGAGATGTGAGACTTAACCCTATACCCTATACCATTAACCCTAAGCCTTATCCCCCAACCCTATGAACTAAATCCAATAGGTTAAGCCCTTATCCACATACTCAATTTTAAATCCTATACCCTCAACCCTAAACTCTATCCCTCAACCCTAGGGCCTAGAGCCTATAGGCTAAACCCTCAACCCTATACCATATACCCTCTTGAATCTAAACCCTGTCCCTTAACCTTGGGCCCTAAGGCCTATATAATAAACCCACAATCATACATACTCAACCCTAAACCCTATAGCATATACCCTCAACCCTAAACATATCCATCAATCCTAGGACCTAAAGCCTATTGGATGAAACCTCAACCCTATACCTTATATCATACACCCTCAAATAATAAACCATACACTTATCCCTAGGCCATAAAGCCTATAAATTCTACCCTAAACCTTATACCTTCAACCCTCAAGGTTCCTATACCATGAAACCTAAACCTTATCACTCAATATTATACTCTCAACCCTAAACCATATACCCTGTATCATCAATCGTAAAACCTACACCCTATGACCTAAACCCTAATACATAAACCTTATATCCTATATGTTAAACCCTAAAATGCAACATTAATAATTTAACACTTAAACCTACATAATTAAATTTAATCCCTAAACCATCAACTCTCAACTCTCCATTAGAAAACATCAAACCTAAACCCATAAGCCATATTCCCTACACCCTAAATTATTAATATATTAGAGACATTAAAGGGAGGGAGCAGAGAGAGACATGAGGAGAGATAAAGTGAGGTGAGATAGAGAGAACAGTGGTAGAGAAAGAGAGATGCAAGATAGAGAGAAGAGATATCTACGTAGGGAGGGATGGAGATGTATATAAGGAGGGATGAGGGGAGAGGTAGGAAGGGGAGAAATAGAAAGCTGAGATAGAGAGAGAGAGAGAGGCAGATAGTGGAGAGAGAGAGAGAGAGGTTAGGTGGAGATAGGTAGATATAGGGGAGAGAGAAGTAGATAGAGAACAACAGAGATGAGGAGATTACAAAGGGGAAGATACATGAGATGATAAATAAAGAGGTAGGTTGACCCTCAACCCTCTATCATCAACCATAAACCCTACACCCTAAACCCTAAACACTAGGAGATGCACTTTGAACCCTATATAGTAGACCCTAAATACTCACATTAATAGTTAACTCTAAAACCTATACCGTCAACCATAAACAATATTCTCTCAACCATCAACCCTAAACCCTCAACTCTAAAAGAGTGAGAGAGAGAGAGCGAGGGAGTGAAAAAGAGAGGGAGGGAAAGAAAGATGGAGAGAGATACAAAGAGAATTTTTATCTTGATAGAAATATGAGCACATTATAACACACTTGCTCCTATGACTTGATGAATTTTTGAGCATGGGGGAGACATTTTATCGCTAGAAACATGAGAATTATAGCTTGGATAGAGACGTATTAAGAGATATAGAGAGGTAGAGAGAGTTGGGGAAAGAGGGAGGGAAGGATGTAGATAGGGAGAAAGAAGAGATAGAGAAGGAAAATTAGGTACATAGAGACAAAGAGATACATGGGATAAAATGAGTATAAAATCAAGGAGGGAAATAGAGAGAGACGGAGATAGAGAGATATTTGAGAAAAAAGAGTACAAAGGGGAGGAGGGAGGGAGGGAGAAGTAAGAAGAGATGTATAGATATGGAGGGAGAGAGGGATAAAGAGATTTTAGGGGAAGGATGGAGGCACAAAGAGAGGAATATTGATAGAGAGATGTAGAGAGATTTAGAGACAGAGGTGGAGGGAGAGAGTTGGAACGTTAGATTCAAGAACATGATTCTTTAAGTGTAGGCCAAAACAAGAGCATTTTTCTGCTTTTACAAAACAAGAGCATGTTTTGGCTTGCATAAAATATGAGCTTATTTTGGGTTGCACAAAACATGAACCTATTTTGGCTTTGCATAAAACACAACGTGTCTTGGTTGCACAAAATATGTACGTGTTTTAGCTAGTACTAAACATCTATGCGTTTTGGTTAAGCCTTAGGTTTGGATGGTTCATTTGCCTCATTTTGACGTGATTTTTTCCTCCATTCTCATTTCTCAACTTTCTTGTCATCAAGTTTACACATTATAAATCTAAACTTAATAAAATTACCACCATAATTTCACATGTCTTATATTCTTTCTATCCATATAATTTTTTATATATTTGAACTACATTAACATATTTATTTTTAATTTCTTTCACTAATGTTTCCATAGTTATCAAAGACATATGTATTGAATTTTTTCAATAACTTTTGACCTACTTGTCCAAATTTGAGAAAAAAAATATAATATTGTTCTACACTTCATTCTTTACACATTGGAAAAAAATGCATTTTCGATTATTTTGGTGTAAGTTATGTGACATGAACACTCACTGGTGTGATTTTTAGGATGCATCCTCTTTGAAAAATCATAAAAAAATACTCAATAAAAATTACAAAAAAAATAAATTCTAGTACTCACTCTTAAATTTATTTCTACTAGTGGGTTTTTGAAAATACTAAATGCAACTAAAAAAATGAAGGGTGCACACTAGACACTATGTTGTGTTTTGCTGAAAAAATAGAAATGCTTTTGTGTGTGCAAAGAATTTTATCCTCTTAATCTTATCTATTTTTTAAAAACTTTAGTAGTCTAGAAACTCAATTCAGAGTACTACAATTCTTGTTCTTTTGGTATTTTCAAAGTTTGAGTACATGAATCTCAAATTACTCCTCCACATTCAGGTTTAGTTGATTTCAAAAAAAAGTGGTCACTTTTGACCCCCTTTTGTGTACCATCTTGTTGCACTTACTTATATGTAGGGATTTATTAATACAAATTGGGTAGGTAACTTGGATAGTCAAAGGTCCATAAATGGCCATGTTTTCTCTTTTTTGGAGGTGTAGTGAGTTGGATGAGTAAAAGGAAGCCCATGGTTGAATTTTCCACCATAAAACTATAGTATATGGATAATAAACATGCCTCTAAGGAGGAATTTGGGCTATAGATAGTTGGTAGATGTATTAGTTTCAAGATTGAAATATTGTTATAATTATATGTGGTAGTCAAAGTGTTATTTATTTGGCCAAAAAATATGTGTTATGCTCATACCGAGCATGTTAATATGTAGTATCACCTTGTTTGAGAAATGGTTGATAATGGAAAGGTATTGTTAAACAAGGTTGATTTTCTAGATAATGTTGTAGATTTCCTTACCAATGACCATGAATAAGCTCTCTTGGTGTAAAAATGTCATGGATCTTGATACTTGTACTTAATCTTATTTATTTTACCTATGAATATTTACAATATATACTTTCAAGTAGGAGTATGTTAGGATTAAGGTGTCATTTATCTTGCAATCCTATGTATTATTCATGTATCCCCAACATTCTTGGAAAGTGTCCTTAGACATATAGGTTGCGATTAAAAAAATATTTATAATGTATATTCTCTTAGAATCATGATATTAGTTTTTGTATGCATCCATGAAGTAGGTAGAATTGGAAATAATGACTATAAAGCTATATATAACAAATCTCTCAATGTGGGCATGAAAATTGAGTATTAAATTATCTTTGATGGTTTTAGTGGGTTTGATACGAGTTGGGTGATGATTTTGATTGCCTAACTTGGAATATGGGCCATTATGGAGTTAAAAGCCAAATATATCATATATTATTAGTATGAAGGTTATTTTTGTAATTCATAGATCATTGAGAGTTACATTTACTATTCATGAAGGTGCCTTTTCATGTTGGATGTGATATTTCTTGTATTTACCATTGTTTGACAATAAATTATTTTAGAAAACAAATTGTATTCCTCTCCCATTTTCTATAAAATGGAGACATGAGATAGTAATTTTATGAGTTTATCTTTATATGTACACAAGTGTGTCCAAAGTATTATCAAAGTTTAGAGTCTTAGTGTGTTGGTGTATATTTCCTTTGAATATTAATACATACTTGTCCTCTTTCTAGTGTGATTTCCCCAAAGGGTTTATCCATGTAAATCCTATGTTATTTATAGCTTGTTGATTTTGAAATCACATAATATTTATCATATGATAATCCTTATTAATTAAATATATTTTAAATCTATTTCTGAGGGATTTCACCCTTCTATCACTAAAAAATCAGAGGTCCCTAAGGAAAATCCTAGTCACAAAGTGAGGCCTTGACCTTAGTCCATGATGGGAACTAAGGCTTCTAAATATAATATTCAAATTCCAAAGTGATTTTCTTCACATTTTTTTATGTATTGTTGTGATTTTTCTAATGTTTGTAAGAGTTGTACTTAGGTCAAGTGGTATCCTTGTTGGAAAATCTTGGATTTAATTTTAAATAGGTTTTTAAAAGTCCTTAAAGCATCTTTTCCCTTTCTTTTTTAGTGTGTTTAGACCTACCTAGGTGAAATCCCTATGGGTTGGGTACCTTTTAGGACCCAAACCTTTGGTTTTGGCCTTGACTTAATCCTTCCCAAATCTCTTAGGAAGTGGGTGACAAAATTGAATCTTGTGGGTGAAGGAAAATGAATTGTCACTTCAAGATTCACTCTCCTAAGCTCATCTATGGGGCTTCTCCAGACCTCACACATTTGAGTGAATCTCTTGGAGGCCCCTTGGGGAAGAGTGTACAAAAGTACATCTCTTATCCCAATTCTCACACATGTGTAATAATTTATGAGGATCACCTATCCCTAGGTTTTGTTAGGAAAGGGAAGAGGGAGTGATTTGGATCCATGTGTTATCTCCTCATTTAAGGAGGAAAGGTTACATGTCACCCATTATTTATATCCTTCTTTGCGTCTTTATATGAGTTATCTTTTCATTTTACTTTTATATTTTGAGGATTTTTCTCTTGATATTTTTTTAAAATCTTGTGGAAGGACTTGGATAGCTTTGGAGAAGATTCATCAAGCCATTCTCATCCTTGTAAATCTATTGAGGTAGGATATTTTTTTTATTATTCTATAGGTATGTTTAATGTAAATATGTTAATGGAAAGATTATGTGTTTTTTTGTTATTGTGTCCTCTTTGTTTTGGTTGGGATAGGAATGTGAAGGGTTAGGCTCTCCAAATATTATGAGGGAAACCTATGTGTGAGGTGAGGGAAGTTGTTAGAATTGATGATTTAATCCATGACTCCCATGAAACATCTACAAGCAATTACCTATCACAATAGAGAAGATCAATAAGCAAGATTGTGCTCAATAGCCTGAGAATTGTATTGATGCAAATAGTCTGGATGATATTACAAATGAATGTGCATTCTTATATAAGCAATGCACAAGCAAACCCTACATGTGGATTTGAAAATTTATAGAGACAAGTGTTGTAATCTCATGCAATGAGACAACTTGTCCTAAATTTAGTCCAATCTAATAAGAATCAAACGAAAGATTAAGAAGCAACTCCTAAGTTTAGCTTAAGTGAACTAAAGTAAAAAAGCCTCTAATAATTAATTGCTGATTTATGAATTATCAGATAATGACTTATTTACTCAATAGAAGTGTGGAGCCTTCAAGGGAATGATATATTCCTCCTTGAGAAGGAGATATTATGGTTATGAGCACCCTTGATTTTCGTGATGATATTTGTGAAGAAATGGTGATATATATTTGAAGGGTTGTGAAGTATTTAAATTTTTTATACCTCCTCAGGGGAATTCTATTCATATGAAATTTTTGTTATGATACTTGTGCATCCCCTTTAGAGTGATACCCCTCTCATCTCCCTTTAATGAACCTTGTGAAGGTTACATTTATGTGTGTAGTCATGGGTAAAAAGTCGTGTGTATTTCATAAGTGTTTTATGTCTTGTTATATTGTATATATAATTTCCTTATGGGCCTTAGGATGAGATTTTGAGGAAGCCCAATGATTGGGAAGTGAGATCTTCATTGGCCTTCTTATATATCTTGTTTTGTATGTGTTTTTGGCGGAGTCCTTGAAGTGATACATTTTCATTGAGATGATAAATCATTCCTCAAGTTTTGGGTTGGTAAGGCATTTGTTAAAATGTGTGATCCAAGTTGTTGAAAAATACTAATAAGGAGTTCCTTATATTATTGTGATTCTAAGTCGTACTAGTAGATGATTTGGGTTTAAAAATAAAACTATTGTAATCTTGTTATTGTGAAGGAGAGGATTCACTACTCCCAAGTCCCAATATAAATAGGTTCTAAAGGGAGTGAATAGCCCTCAGTCACCTCAATTGAACAAAGATCAAAGTGATGAAGGTTCAAGATGAAAGGGATTTCAAAAACATACTAAAAGGAGAGTCTCTGATATGTTTTTGGATAAAGCACTTTGGGGGCCAAAAGAGCAGATTACATAGGTCTCTAGGACAAGATAAAAAACTCTCAGACAAAGGACATTCACATTGGGATTCAAATAATAGTGCAACTCACTGTCATCTCAGGGACACGTCAATGTCTCATATGGACAGAGATTTTGAACTCGCAACAGAAACTCATAGAGTTTGTTGTCTATCAAAAATATGAAGTCTGACTACTCTATTGAATTGAAAGAAAGCTAGAATGAGGAAAAATGGTAACAAGAAGTATACTTTATAAATCTGAGCTAAATAGATTGAAATGGAAAAGAAGGTGAGATGTTGACTTACTGAAGGTCTTGTGATATGAAGCCTCTAGCAAAGCATCACATGAACAACCTGTACACAAGGAGAACGAGGGAAAATGTTGGGGCTATTTCAGGGCTTTCCACAGTCAAACCCACATTTTGGTGTTCCCTCCTCCATGGAAAAATAGATAGATAGAGAAATAGAAAATATGTAAAGTAAAATAGACGAGACATGTGATAGAAACAAACCCTGCTACGGACGAGAACCCCTATCACGAATGATATTGACAAGACATGCATGTATTTGCAAAAGAGACAAGACAAGATAATGCAACAAGAGAGTATTTCCAATAGTCGTGGCTCCCTCTTGGATTGATAGACATGACGTTGGGTGCTTGCAAGAGAGCCTTGGTTCTTGTTGACATATAAATCTGATAGAGCTTCATCATAGAGATGTGATGTAAAAGAGAAGAGAGTGAAAAAGTGAGAGAAAGTGAGAATGAAGTGAATGAATGAGATAATGAATGAAAATGAGAGGTTTAATGAGGTTGAAAATGTGGGAGGAGCTGTTAAACTCGTGATTTTTTTCCAATGATGCATGTCATAGATGAGAGGCACGAGATTCCCTCATTTAAACTCGGAAAGTTTGGGGATGCTTGTGTGTCATGTGGTTGTCCACATGTTGGGTAGGCATCCAACTCACAACTTTATAAGAATGAGGTGGTGGATTGCTAACACTTCGTCATTATCGCTTATGCAATTGAAATCTTAAAATTTTGACTCATAAGTATTTTGCCATAAGTGCAATAGGCCAAATGCACGTGTGAAATTTCCACAGGGTGCAATTTTACAACACTACAGTTACTCATTATGGTTTAAAAATAATTTATTTGAGGCGGAATAAATATTCTTCTTTGTGTTTATGTATAGTCTAATCTCATTGTAATAATATATATAGTTGTTAATCCTTTCCTTTTAATAATGTATATTAAATTTTTGTACTTTACCTCTACTTATGGAAACAAAAATGAACTCCCTACCTTATTTTATTTTAGTATTTCAAAAATGAAATAGTTTTTTTTGGGTGTATATACACCCATTTCATAATATGTAAATATATAATTTAAATTTGTTATAGAGGTCCCATATTATCCTTCAGCAAAAAGTGCAATTGATGATGACTTGCCCATTCTATGTAGACAATGTATATCTACAATACTATGAATGTAAAATTCTTCAAGATCCCTTTGGGTTTTATTTTTTGTGTTTTTTTAAAAGTTGCCCCGACCCTCATATGTTCAACTTCCTGCCCTTAGCCTTCCATCGGCCTTCTTTTTCTATACTCTATCGACGACTTCCACGTGGCTGCCCAACGCTCTCTAAAGGCATTCTTCCCTTCACTTCTCAACTGGCTCCCGCTATGCCTCCACGTGTCTTTATCACGGGCTATTTTCAACTGCTTCCCTTCATTTTCTAGTCATATCCCGCCCGCTTGCCACGTACCCTTCGCTCGCATAGACTTTTGGCAGACCCCACAAGCAGTTCTGATAGTAAACATGTTGCTACGTGTATTCTCGGTGTAAGCTTTCATCAAAGGGAGGAGAGAGCAAACCACAAGCTATGAACTGCCACCACATTTACCCTCAGCGGATCTTCATTAAAAGGAGTGGGGTGCACGCCAAGCTGCCAAATGTCACTGTGTGTTCTAACTGCCTCTGCTAAGAGACAACACTTGTCTGCACAAGATAAGCTAGGACCACTGCCATCATTTGCAAGGGATGTGTGTGGTTGGGAAGCATCTACGTGCCATGGCCCAAATATTTTTTGTTACAATGGCCGAGGGGAATCTATGGCTGCATCATTGCTCTGGATACCGAATCTTTTTTTTTGTTGGCTCGCGCAGGCGATGGACTTGTTTTTTATAAATACTACTTCTTGCTTCAAAAAATGAGTTCAGCAGCAACAAAAGTTTGAAAAAAGACACTAGGCATTTTACTATTTTAGATTATTACAAAAGAACTCATAGACTATGCCATTGTTCAGCCTTTATGTATTCTCAAGCTATTTGATAAACTTTATACAATGTCATTATTGTTTGAATATTTATTTGCAGAATTTCTATAATTTTAATGCAATTTTGCTAGTTTAGATCATGTCATTGACTCCTCTTTTCAGTAAATGTGCATAAAGGTTATTTTATGTCATTGGATGAATTATTCATACTTCTATCCTTAATTTATGTCATTCTAGGACATAGCAGATTGTTGAACGAACCCTTAAATTGTATCCAAAAGATAGATTTATCATGCCTTACATCTAAATCTTGGCACATCGCCCTAGTTAGATCTTTTATTTTTATATCTGCTTCCTTTTCCCATTCAAAACCCCAGTTATAGAAGAAGTTGGCTTCTTTAAATATCCGAAAGTCACTCAATTTAGCGTAATTGGTCTCCCATTTTAACTGAGTTTCCCATAAAGGTTGTTACCTTGCCAATTTTTGGCATCAACAGTTTATTTTTCTGGCATGCTCGATGGGACACCGCCTAAATGAATCTTAATTCAAAGAGGGTGTATGAATCATTGACCTATTACTAGGTCACAAACAATGAATAATCTTGGTTTGCTAGTACTGCCATTAGGGACAGTAAAGGCCTCAACCCAATTAGTGAACGTTTCACTTCCTCTGCCCCTACTGCTAGCCATGTTTCCCACTGCTAATATAAATTATGTGGCATGGGATGTCAGAAGCCCTCTTAGAGCACCAGTAGTGCCTGCCATTTGGGACCCCATTCTATTCTCTACTCTAAAATCTATACCCAAGTTTTCTAGAGATGGCACTAGGACGTCGTCCAAGCATCTACAAGATGTTGCGGATGTACGTTTGGTGCATGGGGTAACAAATCAGAACATAGTGCTAAAGCTGCTTGTGACCTCTTTCAGAGGTAAAGGGCTAGATTGGTACCGCACACTACAAGCTAATACCATCGCCACTTGGGATGATCTTGGAGATCCATTCTATGAAATATTCTCAAATGACAAAGATAGATCTTCCTAGTATCACTAGCTGGAGATCATCAAGCAAGCTCCATATGAAGCCATGACTGACTCCAATGCCCGATTCCACATAACTTGGAAAAGAATTCAGGATGCAATACACCCACTGCCTAACTTGGCGTTCATGTTCTAATTGAGTTCCATCAATGCTAACATCTCAATGATGATCTGGTCACTTGGTGGAACTACTCTATCAGATGCATATAGCGTGACAATTAAAGCGGAGAACAATCTAATTGACGCCGAAAAGCTGCCGCCTCCACCCACCATGCCTATATTCCCTGAGGTATCAGTTCCTGCCTAGGTGACATCATCTACCACTATAGTTGCTCCTCCTTAATCCATGTATACATACATGAGCACACCGCAGAGCATTTCTTCCACATCTAATTAATCAAAGGATGATATAAGCAATTAAAGATATCAAGTTTCCACAATCCATCAATATCTGAATTTGTTTTCTAGATTAGATTGTGTTGTTAATTTTTCATCATCCAGAAAACAAATTTAGATATAAGCGATGTCAAGGAGATGTTGTGGTTTATGGCCAAAGAAATAACTATTATCAAGTGCAACCAGGATGCTCCTCTGAAGTTGGCCTATCAGAATTATCAAGGTAGAATTTCCTCTTACCAATAGAACCAGTTCCAAGGAGGCGCTTGCACAAATCCACATGCGCAAACAAAAAATCAAATAGTGTCGATACCCACTTCGTTGCAGATCACCAACCTAAGCTCGAGCAGAGAGCTAGCCACGGGGTAGAACAATTTAGTTGATGACACCAACCCTTATTGTTTCCCTTGCGGCAATTCACATATGCCTCGAAAATATCCACACAACAATCTACAATAGAAGGCAGTGGAGCAGTGCAGCCAAGGTGTGGCTCCAAATTCAAGAGGTTATACATATGCCTCTTCGCAAATGGAAAATGCAGTACTCACCACTCAAATGCAAGGGATGTCTCTAGAGCAATAAAATTACATAGCTCCCGACCATGCCCTTTTCTCATGGATGGAAGGAGAAGAAGCTGTGTTCACATACGAGGCATCCACTTCGAAAACCCTGCAAGTGTAGTCTGATTACAACACTCACTCCAAGAGGAGATTCATGGGAGAATAAGTCATCCTGTAATTAGTCAGTTTGCAGTCTAAAAGTGCTTCCGACCAAAACCTCAATACCTCCGTAGTGGTGCCACAATGTCCATCGTGAAGGGAAATTATTATAACAAGATCTAAGGAGAAGAAGTCCCCAAATCTGCCACTGTTCAATGTGGTAGAACAATTAAAAAAATCATTCGCTAATGTGTCCCTGTGGGATATCTTAGATATTCCAAAGCAGAAGACATTGCTACAGAGAGCTCTCTGGGAGGATCCAATAATTGAACCAAAAGAGCAATCAAATAAAGGGAAAGTTGTTGAAAAATCACCCCCAGTCAAAGTTCTCACAAATGTTGTAGAGGAGACCTCTACTGACATCAAAGAAGAGAAACTAAAACCCAAGCCCTTCTTCTTAACTCTCATTATAGGGGAGAAATTACTGCATAATTCTATGATCAACTCTAGGGCTAGCACCACAGTTATGCCCAAGCAGATAGCTGAGGCCTTAGCACTTAGCTATGAAAATTTAAATAAGGGAGTTATGCAGCTTGATGGAAATAAAGTTGAGACAGTAGGCCTCATCAAGGACCTCTCATTGAATCTATTCACTTTCCCTAGTATCATAGTTTCACAAGACACTGTGATCATAAATGTTCCCCCTATGTTTGGTCTTTGCCTATCCCAGGAGTTTACTTCAGAAATAGGTGGATATTTGTCTCTAGACTGGTTGCATTTGGTCCTAAGAACCAACCATGGCGCCAAAATGAAGATAAATTCTAAATCTTTGCATCCAGAACATGTGGCCAATGAAGCCAGAATCAATTTCGAGGTTGCTCATACTTCTTTCACTCAGGAAGAAACATATTGCATTGAGTTGCTTGAAGATGAAAAGGTGACTAGAGATCAGACCGATCAAGAGGAGGTTCTATTGAGCAAGTTCATTGATAAAGATCCCTTCGATAATTATAATGCCATTGGACTAGGGACTTATGTCATTTATGATGAAGACCAAGTCATCCGAAAGGTGACAAAAGAGCCCGAGGGTGTTTCGACCATAGAGCTATGGACACTATACTTTGATGGTGCAAGGTGCAAGGTTGGCACAGGAGCTGGGATATGCCTGACATCCCCAAGCAATGAAAAGACACTTCGGTCCATTTTCTTCTAGTTCGCTTGTTCGAACAATGAAGCTGAATATGATGGGCATTAAGAAATTAATGGTGTTCGGATATTTTGAACTAGTGGTCAACCAAGTCCAAGGAATTTTTGTAGAAAGGAATGTCTATATGAGATCCTATAGACATAGAGTCTAGGACTTGATTGAAGGTTTTGAAGCCTTCAACATCCAGACGGTGCCCCAAGAACAAAATGTTGATGCGAACTGCATGGCCGTAATCAAATCCCAATTCAAAGTGGCCTCCAACCTAATGCATAATAGACACTCTATATGAGTGATAGTCTGACCGGTGATTCTAGATAATGATCAGAGCCGGCAAGTATTTGACAACGATGAACACATCGACTCGTTTATCCAACAATCGAGAGAGTTTGCCGACCAACTCCAACCAAAGATCATTGAAGCCTACCATGGACAAATCATTCAGCTAAGATCTAATAAGCTTCTGAAGGGTCTGGTCACTCTTGAAAACCTTTTTGATTCTCACGATGCAAGAAATTATAAGAGTAAGTTTGTAGCAAACAAAGGCGATCATGCAAACCTTTAGGTCGGAGATGAAAGAAAGCTCAAAGTCGGAAAGGATGTCCCGCACCATGATAAAGAAAGGTTCATAGAATTTTGTGAAAAATATGAAGGAGTTGTGGCCTAGTCATATGATGACCATGGGGGATATGATCCTGACATCATCTAGAAAAAAATAGAGTTGATAGAAGGGGCCAAACCAGCCCACCAAAAATAGAGGCCAGTGAATGCCAAGATTTAAGAGCTAATGGCGTAAGAGTTAACAAAGGTAATCCAGTCACGAATTGTCTTCTCAATCAAGCATAGCACATGGGTATCCAACTTGGTCCCGATACAAAAGAAGAACAGAGATATCCACCTATGTGTCAACTTTCGTGACCTAAACCGAGCATCTCTAAAAGATCATTACCCACTACCCTCCATGGAATCAATCTTGCAAAATGTAGCAGGTTCAAAGATGTTTTCTCTATTGGATGGCTTTTCGAGCTACAATCAGATTTGGGTTAAAGGAGAAGATCAACATAAGACCACATTCACTACCAAATGGGCAATGTTTTCATATGCTAAAATGCCTTTCGACCTTTCAAATGTAGGACCCATTTTTCAGCGGGTAATGGATATCACTTTTAGTGGACTAGTCAACAAGATTATCCTGATCTATTTGGATGATCTGACTATTTTCTCCAAACATAAGGATGATCATTTTGATCACCTTGAGATGGTTTTTTAAAAATGCTTGGAGTTCGAGGTCTCCCTAAACCCAAAAAAATATGTTTTCGGGGTGTCGCAAGGCAAGCTACTAGGACACATAGTGTTCAAAGAAGGAATTTCAATTGATCTTGAGTGGGTAAAAGCAATCAAAGAGCTTCCCCTTCCGGTCAACAAGAAAGGCGTTCATTCTTTCTTAGGAAAGGTAAACTTTGTAAGCAAATTTATTTCTTATTTTGTAGGAATAATTAGGCCAATCACCCTAATGCTTAAAAAGGATCCGACTTTCAAATGGACTAAAGAAGCGAGAGAAGCCTTTCAGAAAGTTAAGGATGCTATTTCCTCAACTCTTGTACTGGTTAATCTAAACTTATCAAAAGACTTCATAATGTATGTATTCAGTAGTAAGTCAAGCATTGCTACTGTCTTAACTTAGAAAGATGATGAAGGAAAGTGAGAACATCCGATAGCATCTCATTCCTAGACCTTAAAATAATATGAGATGAACTACAACTTTGTCGAGAGGCAATCTTTCACAATAGTTAAAGGACTCTAGAAGTTCTGACACCTAATCTCTTACAACAAGGTGGTTGTTTATGTCGTGCATTCTAGTGTATGTGAATACATTATGGAAGGATAAATCACTGAAAAAAGGACTAATTGGATCACCAAGATCCATGAATATTATATCGAGGTCAAGCCTACAAAGACTGTCTGAGGAAGAGGACTGTGTGAATATCTGGCACATGATGAAGAGATCATAACTGAGGAAGAACAACTAGAGTTGGTTCTAATGAATGAGTCAGAAGTGGAAGGCTCTTGGTTGGCTGATAGAGTAAGATTCATGCACACGGGAAGATATCCTCCCAGCCTTCCTTCTCAAAAGAGAAGATTCTATCGACTGCAGAACAGTGGATATGCACTCATCGAAGGGATCCTATTCAAGAGAAACTTCAACGACATTCTATTGTGGTGTGTCACCACAAAGCAGGCTAAAAGAATCCTCAACACTTTCCATAGCAGCACTGTGGGCAGACACTTCTCCACTAAGACCACTTCCATCAAAATCATGTGCACCGGTTATTTTTGGCTGACATTATTCAATGACTCCTGTTCATTGGTTAAAGCTTGCAAAAAATGCCAATTCTTTGCCGGAAGAAGAAAGAATTATGCAATGTCCCTCAACCCGATAGTGGTTGATGAGCCATTTGCATAATGGGGCCTTGACTTAATTGGAATGATCAACCCTACCTCCAACACCAGACATAAGTGGATTCTATCAGCCATGGACTACTTCATAAGGTGGACCGAAGCTATGCCCCTGAAGAATGCAACAGAGATGGAGATAGTAAACTTTCTTGAAGAGATCATGGTGAGATTCAACCCTCCTAAAACCATCATCTCTGATAATGCCATAGATTTCCTAGGCTCTAAATTATGTCAATTTTCACTCATGCATGGCATTTTCCTAAAAACATCATCAAATTACTATCCGTAGGGTAATGGCTTGGCAGAGTCGACTAATAAAAATTTAGTTTGACTCCTCAAAAGAATTGGTTCAGAGCACCAACGAGAATGACATAAAAATATTTGGGTGGCACTTTGGGCAAACCGCATAACTCCTAAGCAAGTCCTCAACACTTTTCCATACGAGTTAGTATATGGAAAAGAGGCATTATTACCTATCTCCATGGAGATTATGGCACTGAAATTACTCAAATCTCTCGAGATAGAGAAAAATGACGCAATGGAAGTGTGGTTGGCCAAGTTGTTGGAAGTAAAGGAGAAAAGAGAAAAGGGCTTGATAGCTATGACTAACTACTAGCAGGTGGTTAAGAGATGGTTTGATAAGAAAGCTTCAGTCCAAGGTCTAAAGCATGGCGACCTAGTGCTAAAATTTAGTGAGAGCGCTGCAAAGCCAGGTCAACACGAAAAGTTTGACAACCTCTTGGAAGGCCCTCTCAGAATAATTCAGTGCAAGGAACACAACACATTCGAATTAGAAACCATGGAACATGAACCATTGGGAATCTAGGTCAATGGGATTCACTTAAAATTATTGAATTAACTTCAGACTATTCCGCCATGTAAATATGTGAATAGTGCATTTTTATTTTTCTTTCCCTTTTGTTTTGGTTGGTCGGTCTTTCTTAATTGATTCATATGCAAGAAGCAGAAACAAATAGAGCCCATTATCACAAAGTGTAGAAAAAGTTGAAAAACCCAAAAGGGTGGAGAAAAATAATACCCATAGACTGAATTGAAATAAGCATACATATGCAGGAAAAAAAATGATAAGCCACACTGTAGAGCAAGCCAAGGAGACATGATTTTTTAAATATAAGTCATATCTTCATTATATTTATATATTTTGCTACATACAGTATTAAAATGGCTCAGAGGCCACACTTTTAAAGTATATACCTATATATATTTTTGTATTTTCTTCATTCGGCTACTATAGGGCCTTTTCTAGATATATATACAAAAAAAAGTCTAACGAGCTTTAGTTCTAAAACATAAAAAGAAAAAAATCTTCAGTCATGAGAGTGAGCGACAATAATGGTAGCATCAATGGCAGTGTCCAGGACCATTTCATCATTAGAGGTAGCAACTTGGCCAATGACACCATCCAAAGGAGCAATGATAAGTGGCAGAGGGAACACCAGGTTCCTGAAGTCAGTATACTAGTCAATATCATAAAATGGCACCATGTTGTATATGCGGAAGAGGAAGTGAAAAGCATGGGTGACCCTCTGGCAGTGTTTCACCTGCATCTGAAGGTAGAAACCGCTCAGGAGTGGCAACCATGGTACGACTGTGTCTTCTTCAATGAACTTGCGGAGGTCACTTGTTGTTGGAATACCTCCATCGAATGCAACATTCGCCACCACCTCTCTGAGGCCGTTGAGGTTTTTCTTTGGAAAGATGTCTTTCACAGGGTGAAGAATGAGTGGCTTGGGAATCTGGATTTCAAGCATTGATGTGACAAAGTGAGAGCACACATCATTTTTAACTCTATATTTGTGTCATATTCAAGGAAGTCATGTCCCAGGACCCATTTTATGGCTATGATGGCCAAGGAATGCTTATTTTTGGTCATCCTCTTAAGGTGCCTAGTCGAGATCTCACCCACAAAAGTTGTTTGAGATTAATGAGAAATAAGCCTAATTGGGGTATTCATGGTGACAAGCTCTATTCGACTATATGAAGAAGCTTTATTCAAATACTGCGCAAACTGCAAGCACCAAATGCTAAGCCAATCACCTAATACCAATTCTGCCAAAAGTTGCTAAGTGTGATTTCACTATTGCCTAGGCACCTATTTATAGAAATGGCAAGGATAAGCATGGTAATTTTCATACCATAAGCATGAGGTTAATAAGTACCATCTCGGGAATTGCACCAAATTTCGCTTGAAGCTCTCACCCAGTTGCATCTGTAGGTACGATTTGCTACGTGTAGGATTAGTGGAATCTAATTAATTAGCATAAGCTGGTGGTAGTCTCTGGTGGTAGTCCATACAACCGGACGTTGAGGTGTCATTCTGCAGTCACTTTTCAAACTCCCGAAAAGGAACACAAATATTTTCGGCACTTATTGCATACTTTGGCATAATTTTTTTTTTTGGGATATTAATTTCCACGACATACGATGCCTAAGCCGCTTTCAAATCGTTGGCTCAAGTTCCAATAAAAATCACGCCGGAGTACATCATTGCAAAGGATCATTATGAATTCTTGTCATTTCAAAATGACAAGTAATTCTCTTCACACGGGAAAATAACTGACAGCTCATGCTAAATTTAATGCAAGTAGGTGAGCGTTGTTGGCCACCCAAAGAAGGATATTGCTAAGTATCGCATGCAATAGGTTTTTTGTATTGTGAATGCCTTTTAAAAAATGTTTCCTAGAGCAAAATAAATTTTAAGTGCAACTAGAGCCAAGGTAAGTTTCATAAAATTTGGAAAAAGGTAGAAATCTATAGAAAAAGGAAATGGCAGAGAGTTCCCAAGCAGGTTCATGAGTAGAGGCCCAGGGGGAAGAAACGCACAACTTGTTTGATGATATGCATAGAGCATCATCTGTCTATGTCTTTGACAACCTTTCTTACACTTCGCCTGGTATACCAGAGAAGCTAGAATGGGCTAATACAAAGGTTCTAGAGAATCCCAAAAGCTACAGAGATCAGAGTAGAATTAGGGAGGATTGGGATAATATTCATGATTCCATCCTTATAAAAAAACCCCAAAAATTTGAGGGAGGCGGCCTGTGAAAGAATGAAGGTATCCTCTGGCTTGAATTCAATGTCTTGGAAGCTATGGTATAGCGGGCTCGCATAGTATATGGCCCCATTTGTTCACTATTGCCCAAAACTCGTCGATACAGCCATCGAACATTTCAACCCACGCACCAACACCATCAAGGGCCAGAGATTACAGGTTAATATTTGTCTAAAGGCTATATGGAATATGTTGTGCATCCCTCACCCCAACTCTAGACCAGAAGGATTAGATTCATTCAACCCAGCAAGGGGAGAGGCATGAAAAAGGCTCTGCAATTTTACAACAAAGAAACCAAAAGACCCGATGCAGATCATCAAAAGCCACCAAAGATTTTTATGCCGCTCGACGTCTTCCTCGTGGACATGTAGGATGCATTCTCAATGTTGGAATTTTTCTGCAGCCTAGACGTTGACAAGGATGTGCACAAATTTCAGTTGGGTCTGGGGTTTCAGTTCTGTAAGCAGCATACCTTGTTCTGGTATGATTTTGCAGAATACCTTGCTGGTGAGATGCTAGGGAAAATCAAAGATTACCCAACGCAACAGAAATTCAGGTTTCCTTCCTTGCTTGCTCACATGTTTTTGCACTAGAACCCTAATTTCTTCAAGAAGTATATGAGGTTATCTATTTTTGATGAGTCGGGAAAATGGAAGATGGTTTTTGTATGGAATCCTCTCCTCTCTTCTACATATGACTATTATGCATTTTCAACCTGACTCCGATTTTGTAAGATTTACAAGGGGATGATGGTTTTGATCGGCTCACCAAGGAGCGGACTACATATATGTAGAACTTCACTCCCAAATGTGATTGCTTTCTCAAAGAAGATTTCACATTCATCGGGTTGCATTGTTTCACTGGAGAACCATTTCATCTTCCGACATGTGTCATGAATCGGGTGTTGTCCCTCAGAATATTTTGGTAGGTATCTCTTACTGACGTCAAATTTTGTGGAGGAAAGGCCAAAAAGAGGGGATTCTTTGACTACCTGCAAACCTTCAAAATGGTCATCATGGAAAAGAAATAGATGTATGACCTGTTGAAGGACAAGTTGGCTCATCTCGGGTTGGTGATGATTTTTGATAAATGGGAGTACAACCCCTAAAATGATGCGCCAAATGAATTTTTCAAGGTAACACATAGCCCGCGACCTTATTGGGAGAAGAGGTGGAACCCGCTGAATGATCTAGATGATCTACTGGTTGATTTGATCCACATCCCTATAGTGGATAAAAGGCCCCCATGGCATAATTTCTACTTCCCTTCGGTGGTGTATGATGAAAGGAAAAGAATGGGACCCACCCTATTCAACTAGTTACGACAATAAGAAGAATGGACCATGGAAAGAATTAGAGCTTTTTGGGTATACCGCCAAGAGATTGGAAAACCCGAGGCCGATTATGGAAGCTTGTCATTGGATGACCAATTTGATGCGATATGGGATGATGAACATCCTACTTCCGACTCAAGCACAGACAAGAGTGATGATTATGGTGAAGATGCCAAGGAGCAGGAATCTGAAATATCATCGACCTCTGCTCAGCAAAAGAAGAAGGCAATATACTAGCCTATCCGGTTTGCTTCAAATGTGTGGTTGAATCAATCAAGAGCCTCACGAACACTCACCTGGGCTGCCGCAAGGACAAGAGTGACCCAACAACCGTCAGAAACCGAAGTAGTGGAGGACAATTCACCCGCCAAATGACAGTGCACAAAAACAATTGTTGGGGAGTGTTTGAAACCGCTCGCGGCAGGCCAGGAGACCGTGGCGAGCCTAGAGCCACAATCATCCAGTCAACAGGTAACATTTTCTTCTTCTTCTCTAACTTCACAATATTTGGTGGCCCCTGTTGTCTCTATGGCACCATCACTTCAAGTGTCAGCCCTACCTTTTTTATCTCTACCACAATGGTTGTGAAGGGCTTCTCCCAGTTTTCCCAAATGAGGCCATTTCTCTTAACGCCTCCACAAACCCTTACACACCCCGTCACTACCCAATCTACTCTTGCCTCTCTTTCCTCAAGCATGACCGCTATTGAAACCCCTCCTGCTACTACAACAAGCACAACCCAGTCCACCCAACAATTGGAGCCTGCCATGAGCCCATAATTGTTGCAACAACCGATGAGTTCTCCCGCCGGTTCACAAATTGAACTTTGGAAATTCCCAATTTATTTTCGCAGACTGTTAACCTCCCTAAAAGGAATGCGTTCAGAGCCACTACCCTCACATTCCCTTTCATCGTACCTCCCGGTGCACCTTTTGCAAGCGGGCTAGTTCAGTCATCATCCCAATTTATGGCACAGGGTGATGCTACAAAGGAAGCGTGGCCCTCAGGATCTAAAAGTGAAAAGCGAAGGATGACAAAAGGGTGGCAGAGCCAAAGGTGTATACTGTTTACAATTAAGTGCAATAAATGCTGAATTTTTCCACCATGTACCCAAACGTTGTCAAACCGCAAGGAGAGATGTTGCAGGATGATTACAACATGTATGCGATGGGACTTGATTTGAGAGCGGCCCGACCACTGGACAAGGTGGAACTCATGGAAGAAATATAGTGGGTGGTGACCTCAGACTTCCTCAAATCTAGTCGCCAATTGAAAAATAAAGAGGAGGGGTTAAGACTGATGAAAGATAGATTTGAGTTCCTGCAAGCAAAGGAAAAGGTGATGGAGGCAGATATTGTGCGCTTATTAGAAAGGGCACAAGTAGTAGAGGTGGAACATAATAGACTCTAGGAGGAACTGGAAAAGTTCCAGTCCATTGACCTCACCTTGACCGATGTGCTACGGAAGAGGAGCCAAGACTATCATAATTGGTTAACCTTGGCGGAGCAGATGATGCAACAAAAGGATAAAGAGTTTGTACAATATTATGCTCAATTCAAGCAAAGGATGCAGGAGAAGGAGGTTGATTTCGAGGTCCAAAGGGCCCAATTGGAAAAGGATCTTCAAGAGATGAAGCTTTTCCTTCAAGCAAAGTCAATAAACAAGAGCAGGGCCGAAGAAAAATGGTCCAAAGAGCTAAGTATCATCGAGGGACAACTTACATCCACAAACAAGAGAATTACGAAATTAACTAAGGATGTCGTCTCAAAGGATGCAGAGATTTCCCTTCTAAGGAGTGCTCCCCAAGTCCCTGCTACTCAGTCGGACCTCATCCCAATAGCTCAATAGCTATATATTTCATACTGGCAAAAGGTTAAGGCCTTCTGCATATCGCTAGAGCCAATGCTTTGATTCATGTCGACGGAAAAAAAAATTGAATACGGAGGTTCACAAAATAATTGAGCAGTTCCCGCAGTTCATCACGAAAAAGGTTCCTGAGGCAAATAATTTGCTAAGCAAGCTATACGTGGTCTCTAATGAAAACTTAGCAAAGGTAGGGATCGAGGATCAAAATGTTGTTGCCAGGATGGCAAACAAATTCATCCACTGCCACTCGGCCGTCCTTCGTACTAATGCCTACACAGCTACCTTGAACCAAGCTATGGATAGCATGTGGGAAAATTTCTCCTAGCTAACTGAGATGGGAATGTCATCCTCATTCCTTGAACATGGGTTAGTCGCTACAACTGAGCAAATTGCAGTGAAAATTGAAGAGAGGGAGCAGGACCCAACCGCTTTCTAGAATTTTAGCCAACCTCCTACCACGACGGAAATTGAAGGTGTCATTCATCCAATTGCGTGACTACTTTTCCAATGTGAGTCTGGGGCCGATTTACCAAAGGTGTTTCCTAATAAAGAAATGTTCAACATAGGAGGAGCGCAGGAAAATCTGCACGATGTATCGAGACCATCTGAGGATGATTGGTTGCCTCTACAGGAAACTCTTTCTAAGCTCTGATTCCATCGCCCAATGGATAAGGCTCTGGTCTATAAGACCAAAGAAAAATTTGGGTTCCTCATTCTACAGGTGAAACGCCCCTGGTAGTCGCCAAAAACTATGAATGTAAAATTCTTCAAGCTCCCTTCGGATTTTATTTTTTTTGTTTTGCTAAAAGTCGGCTTGACCCTCATATGTTAAACTTGTTTCCCTTAGCCTTCCATCGACCTTCTTTTTCTATACTCTTTTGATGACTTCCACATTGTTCCCTAGTGCTCTCCAAAGGCATTCTTCCCTTTGCTTCTCAACCGGCTCCCACTATGCCTCCACATGTCTTTACCGCGGGCTATTTTAAACTGTTTCCCTTCATTCTCTAGTCGTATCCCACTAGCTTGCCACATAGCCTCCTCTCGCATAGAATTTTGGCAAACCCCACAGGTAGTCCCAATAGTAAAAATGTTGCTACATGTCTTCTCGGTGCAAGATTTCATCATAGGGAGGAGAGAACGAACCACGACCTGTGAACTGCCGCCATATTTCCCCTCAGTGGATCTTCATTAAAAGGAGTGGGGTACATGCCAAGCCGCCATATGCTGTTGCGTGTTATAACTGCCTCCGCTAAGAGGTGGCACTTGTCTACACAAGATAAGCCAGGACCACTACCATCATTTCCAAGGGATGTGTCTGGATGGGAAGAGTCTATGTGCCATGGCCTGAATATTTTGTGTTACAATGGACGAGGGGAATTTGTGGCTACATCATTGCTCTAGATACCAAATCTTTTTTGTTGTTGGCTCGCCAGGTGGTGGACTTGTTGGCTATAAATACTACTTCTTGCTTTAGAAAACAAGTTCAGAAGTGACAGAAGTTTGAAAAAAGACACCAGGCCTTTTACTGTTTTAGATTATTGCAAAAGAACTCACAGACTGTGCCATTGTTTGGCCTTTTTGTTTTCTCAAGCTATTTGATAAACTTTATACTGTCATTATTGTTTGGATGTTTATTTGTAGAACTTCTATAATTTTAATGCAAATTTTCTAGTTTAGATCATGTATTTGACTCTTCTTTTCAATAAATGTGCATGAAGGTCATTTTATGTCATTGGATGAATTATTCGGACTTCTTTCTTTAATTTTTGTCATTCTAGGACATAGCAGATTGCTGAACAAACCCTTAAATCATACCCAAAAGATAGATTTATCATTCCTTACATCTAAATCTTGGTGCATCGCCCTAGTTAGATATTTTATTTTTATATATGCTTCCTTTCCCATTCAAAACCCTAGTTACAAAAGAAGCCAACTTCTTTAAAAATCCAGAGGTCACTCAGTTTAGTGCAATTAGTCCCCCATTAACTGAGTTTCCCATAAAGGCTGTTACCTTTCCAATTTTCAGCATCAACACATACTAGATGCACAAACTCCCATCACACATATGCATATGCAAGTATTATTAAATATTAAATAACATGATAAAAGAATAACTAGAGATGGTGAGTGTACCATATTTTTTTATTAATTCAAACATCAAGCTATGTGATTAAGAAAGTTCCTTGTGGTGCATAGTAGTCGCCTTTGAAATGTTGTAATAATAGTTTTTGTTTTATCTTACAATGATGTGTTGTAAGAACAAGAACTGGAACATTGGATGATGGAAATGAAGGAATCAATTTAGTATTGAATAGATAATTGAAAAATAAAGATAATGTTAATTTATCAAAAATACATGGATCAACATGTCAACTACAATTTACTCAATACATAAAACCAAAACATAAGAACATGTCAAAAAACTAAAGCTATAAACTACTCTTAATAATAAAATAAAATAAGTCATAAACAAACAAGTGACACAAGCATCAAGTTCCTGTCAGAGAGTGTGATGCATTTTGATTTAGAGGAGAAAGCAGATAAAAAAGTAGTCATTATAGAAAAATTTGAAATAAAGGTTGAATATAATGTATGAACTATGAACCAACATGCTCAAATTGCAAAAGGAAGGGGACATACAAAAATTATAGTTTAAAAGTTAATATTTTAGAAAAAAAAAATTGATTCAGTGCTTTTGAAAATACAAGTACTTAATCAAAAGACAATTACAGAGGCCAACTTTGACCAAAAGTGCTAAATGTCTTGAACAGTGTTAGCAACGTAAATTGTTAGATTTTCATCTATAATGCCTGTCAGAATTATATTAACCTAATTTGCTTTCCATCAAAGAACCGTGAGAAAATTGTCCAACTTTATATCTCAGTGAAAGAAATTGTTTTTGTACACATACTCAATCCTTTTATGATATTGAACACAATCTAAATATCACTCATTGTATTTCGACTGGCATTTAAGACACCAGGGAAAAGGATACCCACTAGCTGATCGGAAAGCATCAATACAGTCTTCAATGAGAGCTTTCTATTACAGTAATTGAATAAGTCTTCAAGACTTGGCCCAAGTAGATCAAGTACCATAACATAGTAATCACCTTCAACACCAAACCATCTTATATTTGGTACTCCGCCTGCTCAAACACTACTATAATTAGAGAGAATAGACCAAAAGTAAAATGACAAATGCATACAAATTTATAATACACGCAAACATGGACATATAGAAACATGACTATTTGTTAGAACTTAAATGTGTACTTTTGCACACAGCAAGACTTGTGCCACCTAGGCTAAATTAGAGAATCTTCCAACTAACTAGGAATAAGTGGGGTCATGCAACAAAACCAGCAGTAGATAAGTTAAAACTATGTGTAAAATGCAACATATGTTAACCTTGCCTCTTGCCCAATGTCCAATTTTAGGTCTACAAACATATAATAGCTCATCTAGATAAGCCCATTTGTCTCTTGAATGTTAATCCACTTATTCGTGAGTAGAGGGACGAGAACGCAAACATTTCATTTAAAGTGTAGAGAAGAAATAAAAGTGTGTCATTGATATGCTCAAGACTTAGGAAGGAGGATTTTAGATGAATCAAAGAAAATATGGGTGAGTGTAGGACTTGCCATTTTCACTTGCATAGTCATGTATGGGACAATCTTCACCAGTCAGGCTTTTGCTGGACATCTGGGAGAATTGGATTGACTACCATTTCCATAGCCACTACTATCATTTCAGGTTTCAACTTTGGACTCTTTGTACGTATCAAATTTCATTATTTCCCTTGTTTTTACATAGTAGCTTATATAACACCTACTTTCTTATAGGGCCCTTATCACCATTTCATTTTTATTTAAGTTATGAAGTTCTTTGAATCAATTATGTATAGTATTTTAGTTATACACAATTTTTTCTATAAATTTATAATTTCCCAAATGGATTGCTATACTTGTTATTCTAAAAACAATTAACAATAAAATCACGAGCTCTTATCAACACAAACAAACCATTCTCTAATTGACATTCAAATTTCAACTAATATTTCTGATACCTCTGTAAATAATCAACATCAAGGAATTCATATTATCCTCCATACGGTAAAAGTTATATATACACTCCATTTTGATTGGAGGTAAGAATTTGGAATGGGTTGGGGGCAAGATTCAAGAGAAAGAAAATTAAAAATATATATATAAATTTATATATCTTCACATTTAGCTCTTATGAGGCTAAAAGAAGAATTGGTTATCTTATTTATATAGAGATCTTGTATAGATTTTTTAATTCTAAATCGTTGAAATAATAAATGTGATTGTGCATCCACCACTTTAAGGTCTCCTACAGTTTTTAAATAGCTTTGTGTAAAATCTGTGAAGTTTTCTATAGTATTATCTGATGTAGTTGTATTTGGAACTGAGTCTACTAGTTAGGCATGACAAGTGCCTTGGAAACCTTGTGTGGCCAGGATTTTGGGGCTCAGCAATACCAAATATTGGGACTATATTTACAGCGAGCATGGGTTATCATCTTCGGTGTTGCAATTCTTCTCTTGCCAATGTATATATATGCAGCTCCCATCTTGAAGATATTTGGACAGTCATATGACATGGTGAATTAATAGGAACACTTTCAATATGGGTCATTCCTCAACATTTCTCATTTGTATTCTTCTTTCCCACTCAAAGATTTTTGCAGTCCTAGTTGAAAAACATGGTTATTGTGTGGATCTCTGGGGCCTCTTTTTTTGTAAATGAATCAACTCTATTATTTTTAGAATATGAGATAAGATAGGTCATTTCTAATTTTTTCCAACATGGCTTCCACAACAAGAGTATCGATTCCTTTATTTGTTCAGGCATTTCTTTTATAGTGATTTATTTACTTAAATGATCTAGACTCTGTTTTAGAGAATAAAATTGCGCAGCTTGTTATAACTTATGCCATATAAGCTTCTAAGCTTATTATGATGGATATTATTATGAAATATATAGATTTACTAGAGGATTTTAGTTTCAAGGTATGAGAATTCCCTACCAATTTTCAATTCTACCCAGTTTAGGAATAAGCAGTATAATTATGTATTACCCCAGCACAGGGGAACTCTTGAAAAATCACAAGCAAAAGCCATACATGTATTTCTTTTTCATTTTAGAATTACAATTTCCATAATATGTGTAATGAAAATCCCTAATAGCTCAAGAGAGGCAGTTGGAAGAAACTCTTCCAAAGTCTGGATGTAGATTTTTTGCTTTTTTATTTCTAATGACCAGAAATTTAGTTGAATATTTTTAATATATACATAAATATGTCATTGCTCAATAAAATTTTACATGCCAAAGTGTCCTAAATCAATATACATAATGCAAAATTAGAGATATAACTTTCCTTTCTTTGAAGAAACAAAGGAAAGAAACATTTGAAGAAACAGTCATCATTGAACTGTTGCTATTATCTTGCATATTGCTGAAATTCTAAATGAAAGTTAGAATCTGATAGCAACCCACTTGCAAGAAAACTAATGTAGATAATCCAAATTGGATTTCTTGAACTAAAAGGCAGGTGAATCAGAAACCTGTGGAGTTTGGTCTGGATAGGGTACTCCATTCCAGTTGTTTATGGAATCTAGTGAGTATTATCTTCATTATTAGACATTTTGCATGATGTTTAAAAATGAATAAAACATGACCAAGAGGTACTTTCTCCATTTTACTTACAACTCCATTATCAGCCATCCAAACAAGAAGTTCCATTGCATTAGACTAAATTGTCAACAACTTGGAATATTGCCTTGAGAACCATAATAGTGGTGCAATGATGTAGAGGTAAGGTGGAGGGATTCAAATTAACTCAAACGAACCAAAATTTCCAACTTAGAACCCTAGTTTGGTGGGTTTCTCTCACAATTTCACAAACTTAGCACTCCAAACAATCTTTTCCTTTCATAACTTGCAGTCTAGGCCTCAAACCAAGAACCTAAAATTTGTTTTAGATACCCATTTTTTTCATTTCATAACATATCAAGAGTGTAGGTATGACTGTTTTAAAACAAATCCCTCAAAAATTTGCTACTACGTTTGCATAAAGGCCTAATTAGGCTTATTTTGATAGGTCACTTTGTGATTTTCACAACCCAAAACTCAAACCCTCATACCATCAGCCTAGAAATGTTAGATATGGTCTACACACTTTTTTCATCACCCAAAACAACTTCTACAAAGCTTTCTCACAAACCCTATCACCTATGCAACTTTTTCACCCAAAAATAAGAGGTTTTCACCCTAGGGCATCACCTATTCTTCACCAAATCTTATTCCCTACTCCTGAAAACTTTATAAACTCAAAAAATATCCTAATTAATTCCATTCCATTGGTTACCAGGCCATTTCACTGATGGAATGGCTCATAACTTCATTTTATTCTCTCAAAGCACCAAAACCTAGGTTTTCAAAGTGGTTTGGAGTTAAATGCTTCTAAAATGCTCAAAACTGAATGAAATTCGATGAGACCAAGTTTGTTGGAAATTAGATTCAATTCCAAATCACCTCCAATCAATTTGAGACCACTTGTAGGCCGTACAAGGCCATACAACCTCATGTAGCAGAAATTACAATAAGAAAATTCAGAAAACAAGCTTTATTGATGTTCAAATTTCCAAAAATCACCACTAGAACCTTTGTTCAACCATTACATGGCTTACTTAATCTTTTCCAACCAAATCCAACCGACTAAAACTACCTTTTAACTCCCTAACTATTCAACTTCCTCCAAAATGCAAAAAATGCAAAGTTGCATAGCAGCTTCTTGCAACTTTTTGCCATTTTTACAATATTAACCAAAATCGACTCCCAATCACCCAAATGACATAAAATGACCTTAATCATGGTCTTAAAGACCTTATTACACCAAAAAAACACAAAACTAAATAAAAGCCAAACATTTACAAAATTTTCATATTAAAAGGAATGGTGGTCCTGCACCATACTCCTCGGGCAAAAGGAACTGAAGTCCCTTGAGGACTGTGCAGCAAAGGAATCATGTTTGATCACATCATACTATGAACTCCAAGAGGAATTCTCATCTGGTAAACCCTTCCAATGGGCCAAAAATTGAAAATGTGCATCATCCTTTGTCTTGTTGAACTCTTTGGCATCTAGGTTATGCTTCAACTTTAGTGACCTGTTTGGTGATTGATCCTTGATTCCTTCCCCTTCTGAAATTTTTTTTGAACCTGATTTAGTACCTGAAAATATACCTCCTCCATCCTTCTCTTTCACCTTAGATGCATTCTTGAACTTACTCTTCTGCCTTTGTAGAATACCTTTGATCTTGTCACCCTTCCTTTCCATCTCTTCTATCTAATATTCCACTACAATGTTTGTTGCTTACTCAAGTTTACCAACCTTTGATTTGACAGAGACAAAATGACCACTATCTTCCTTTGAAATCAATGAATAAAATATCCCTTCCATCATCATATCAACATACCCCTTAAGCCAATCTTGAATCCCAAGAATCAATTCATCTTTGACCTTCAACAAATCAGATTTTGACACCAACTCAATATCATTTCCCTCCAAATTCAAATCATTCTTCAATATTGTTGTCTCAGTATCTTCATGTTTAGAAATGGTTGCAAGGTTCCCATCCTCCTTTTCCTCTACCTTTATGAACTCTTTTCTACCAACCATCATCACATTGGCTGCCTTAGTTTGTCCTTTATCATCTTTTATCAATGGTGTCAAAGTAAAAGAGATTCCATCTTTGTTTATCTCATAAGTATTCTGCCTACCATCATACATTGCTTGCCTATCAAATTTCCAAGGCCTCCATAGGAACAAATGGAACACGTCCATAGGCAACACATCACATAGAATTCTATCCCTATACCCTCCTATATTGAACTCCACCCAAGCTTGCTCATTAACCAAAGCACATTGACCCTCATTCAACCAAGAAACTTTATAAGGAGTATCATGTGGTATTCTAGGAAATTTTAGTTTCTCATCCATTTCAATGGAAACCATGTTATCTGTACTTCCCGAATCAATCACAACTTTACATACCTTACCCATGAACTTACAAGTGGTTTTGAAGAGTTTCCTTCTTTGTGATGGCTCCTTTTCTTCAGATACTTTGGTGAGTGTTCTTCTTATCATTAATGATTCTCCAACTTTAGGAGAAACATGTTATGATGGAGAGTTTACACTCTCATTATCCTCCTCTTACACCAATTGATTCCTTCTTTCACCTCCATGTGAACTAGAAGCTTGTCTTTCATTGCATTTCCATGCTTGGTGTCCAAATATGTTACATTGATATCACTTTCTTGTGAATCCACTAGATCCTCTTCCTTGACCTCCAAGTCTGCCTCTAAAGCTTGATCTACCACCTCTAAATCCACCTCTCTGATCAACAACTTGTTCATTGGCTTTTCTTGTATCTTCTTGACCTTCATGTGATTGCCTTGAAGTATAAAATGTCCCTCTTCCTCTAGAATTGTTGCCCCTTCCCCTTGTTTTTTTTTCTTTCCTTCTCTTTAACTTTTCTTCTGCCCTTATTGCCATTTGATAGCATTCCTCAACCATTCTTGGATTTTCCAAGGTTAACTCATCTTGAATGTTGAACCTTAGCCCACTTAGATATCTAGCCACCTTCTCAACATCATCCTCCATGTGACCTTCCCTTATACTCAACCTATAGAACTCATCAGTATAAGCTTTAACATCCATTTATCTTTGCTTCAAACCTTGAAGTTTCTTGTACATTTGAAGTGCATAATCACTTGGTAGAAACTTACATTTTAGCTTTGCCACCATTCTATTCCAAGAGATAATATTTGAATTACCTTTCTTCCTCATTTCAGTCTTCTCATAATCCCACCGTAATAGTGCACGCCCCTTCAACTTTTGTTCATCGGGTACATCTTCACACTCAAAGTAGTTATCCAGTATTGCAATCCAAACCAAAAGTTCTCCATCATTTATATTACCTCCATACATAGGAAAATCAATCTTTACCTTGTTTTTATCTCCTTTGACAACTCTTAGTAGCTTGGCCATCCTTTTCTCATCAAGATCCAACTCCTCCTCTTCTTCTTCTAGGGGATTCTCCTTTTCCCCTTCCTCTTCACTGTCACTCTCTTCACCAGTGACTATACCTCTTCTCTTAACTATTTCCACAGCCTCAATCCTTTTTGTCAACCTATCTTGTAGTTCCTTCAACCTTCTAATCTCTCTTGTAGTCCTTTCTTCCATCTCATTCATCTTCCTAGCCACAATGTTACCCTTTAGAGGCATCTTGTTCACTTTTTCCAACACAACTTCCCTCATTTAGACCAGACCTATGATTTGATACCAATTTTATGTAGAGGTAAGGTGAAGGACCTCAAATTAACTCAAACAAACCAAACTTTCAAACTTAGAACCCTTGTTTGGTGGGTTTCTCTCACAATTTCACCACTCTTCTTGTAGCACTCCAAACAAGCTTGTCCTTTCATAACTTGCAGTCCAGGCCTCAAAACTAGAACCTAAAAGCTATTTCATATACCCATTTTTTAATTTAATAACATATCAAGAGTGAAGGTATGATTTTTTTGAAACAAATCCCTCAAAAATATGTTGCTACGTTTGCATAAAGGCCTAATTAGGCTTATTTTGATAGGTCACTTTGTGATTTTCACAACCCAAACCTCAAACCCTCATACCATCGGCCTATACATGTTATATATGGTTTGCAAAAATGATTTCCATCACCCAAAACAACTTCTACAAATATTTTTCACAAACCCTATCACCTATGCAACTTTTTCACCCTAGGGCATCACCTATTCTTCACCAAATCTTACTCCCTGCTCTTGCAAACTTTATAAACTCAAAAAAAATCATAATTACTTCCATTCCACCATTTATCAAGCCATTTAACCAATGGAATAACTCACAACTTCATTTTATTCTCTCAAAGCACCAAAACCTAGGTTTTCAAAGCGGTTTGGAGTAAAATGCTTCTAAAATGCTCAAAATTGAATGAAATTTGATGAGAACAAGTTTGTTGGAAATTATATTCATTTCCACATCATTTACAATCAATTTTAGACCACTTTCAGGCTGTACAAGGCTGTAAAACCTCCTATAGCAGCAAATTACAATTAAAAAATGCAAAAAACAAGCTTTATTGATGTTCAAATTTCCAAAAATCACCACCAGAACCTTTGTTCGACCATTACATGGATTATTTAAGATTTTCAAACCAAAAACAACTAACTACAACTACCTTTTAACTCCCTAACTATTCAACTTTCTCCAAAATGAAAAAATTGCAAAGTTGCATAGCAACTTCTTGCAACTTTTTGCCATTTTTACAATATTAACCAAAATTGACTCTCAATCACCCAACTGACATACAATGACATTAATCATGGTTTTAAAGACATTATTACACCAAAGAAACACAAAACTAAAAAAAAACCAAATATTTGCAATATTTTCATATTGAATTAGTTGACTTTCATTACTTCTCCCTTTTGGTGTTTAGGAAGAATTTCAACAAATAAGGTTGTAGCATTGGTATCAAGGAGAGTATTGTGCCCCTCAGAAGTGGCTGAAATGGTACACCAATGATAATATCATTAGGGATTTATGGGAAACATAAGATATCTCCCCTTGAGCTTGACTCAATAGAATTGAAATTGCACTTGCTTCCATGAGTCTAGCACAATTGCCTTGCACAAATGCCAAATTATACAAATTCATTGTTGTATCTTGCATTACTTTGTTTGTAGTCGATCTTAGTAATGGCACACAATAGTTTAATTGTGATTTTGTTTTCATATTCAAGGTGAGGCTGAAGATTTCTTCTGTTGCGGGCTCCTGTGCCACTATGTTACTCCTTTTCAAAAAATTAATCATACAAGGAGTCACTTTTGACACACACTATGATTTATTTTAAAATCATTACCATTCCCCAAAGAAAGGTTCATTAATGCAATGAAAACATTATTCTGTATTTTGGAATATCTTGATGTTAAAAAAGGTGGAAGGAAAGCAACTTGGGATCACATATAGTAATCCTACTCTTGGCATTTGTCCACATAAGCTTTCAAAGATTAATCATTGCCCACTCTTGTCGAAATGTTTGATTTCTAAATCTATAGGCAAAACATCACAGAGTAGGAATTAAGATTATGTAATGAAGAAGAGGCACAATTTACAATATTGAAATTTATTAATGGGTGTTCTATTATTGAGTAGAAAACATCTCATTTGGAATTTGTTGGACTCACTATTCTTCATTCAACTTGGGGCTTGGTGAGTTTACCAAGACTCAAAAATATGCTTTTGTTGAAATATGAACTAAAAATTACTAGAATTTTACTCTGCAACTAACACGTTGTTTGTTTGTAATCTGAAATTCCTTGCTGCCATATACTGCATATCTTCACCTAATCATAGCTTACTCAATGAACATTGGGGTACAAAAGCTTGTTTCTATTGGTGTATTTGTTGCTTAAATTAGTAATTACAAATGTTAGATCAGACATTACCATTTACCACAATGCAAATTATTGGACCTATTATGAGCTTACCTAAGTTTGAGTCATTTTATTTGGTAGGCTTACTATCACCCCTTGGCAATGTATGCAATTTCTAAGATGTTACTAAGAGCTATTAAATAGATTCAGGTGTTGTTGAAAATCCATGAAACTTAGTGTTTGTATCACATAATTGTTATATAAATAATCTCAAAAGAAATATGTAAATAAAAATCCTAAACTAGATGCCTCAGCAAAGAGCATGTAAGACCGTGTCCTACAATAATAGATAATAGAAACAAATCCCAGATAAAAATAAATAAAAATCTAAGGTTACATTGGAATGGATCAACCCCAATACCTCACTTTTTCCTGGACTATCTTTGCAAGAAGATCCTTGGTGAAGAAACCGTCACTACCCTATTCTAAGTCTCTGCAAGAGATGAAATAGACTAGGAAATTGCTCTAACAAGAAGCAAGAACTTTCCTTCTATTAAAAAGTACAGATCTATCATCTACTCTTATAGGGGATGAAATTTATGGTTTCCATTGGTGCAAATCCAATCACCTTGATGTGGGATGAAAATCACTTCCTCATTGGTAGTGAATGGTCGAGAGCATACATACCCTACTTTTGGCCACAAGTTTAAGAAAATGTCTTAAAGCGTCAACGAAACCCTATGACAGAGCTCGGCATATATCATCAACTACAAACATATTCAAACCTTGATTTCTAAAATTGCACATCACATGCCTCTTCCTGGAAGAAGAGGCATATTGTCAATGAGGACATAAACTTTCAAATCCAGCCCGAGAACCCTAGGAAAGCTTATACAAAGTTGATAGAAATAACCCTAAATTTCTCAAGCCTTAGGCCACTTCACCCAAATTTAACGAAAGGATCGAAAACCCTACTCTTTCCACGCTATAAGGGGACCTCCACGTCTTGAGTTTGAATCTTGAACCAAGATAAATATATAGAACCCTTCCAAGCCCATATAATTTATTCTCCTCCTGCTTGGAATTTCAGCAAAGGAGCCTCCTTGTTCATTAGGGCGTGAAAATTGAGTATGTTAGCGGCTGTAACCCCAAATTCAAGCTAAAGGTACCAATGCTTATACTAACGAAGTCGGTGATTTCACAAAGAGCGGAAATTCCATAATCACTGATGTCAGAATGGTGATAGGGACCATGGTTGTGGCATCAATAGATAGGGGAACAGTAGTAGGGCATGTGTAGGATCATCATGGGCCAAAAAGTGGCGATATGAAAAAGTAGCATTTTGCATTCGCCAAAAAATGCAAAAATCTCGAGTTGAATTTTTTTTGGGTTGGGTGTTAGTACATTACTCCATAACAATGCCCAAACCAAAGTAAAACAAATCGGATATCTGATACAAATCAGATATCCGATTTGGATTGAGTAATATAAAAGCAAAAAAGGTCATTTTAAAGTCATTTTAAACCTTTCAAGCCTACAACGACTGTAACAGGGATGGTGAGGGAAAATCCGATATCGGATTTAAGTTGATATCTAATTTTTAAGGCAAGTGTTTAGTTTTTTTTTGTTTTAATCAATTTTTGTATTAGTTTTGTATAATTTTAACTAGTTTTTTATGGAATTTTATTAAAAACTAGGGTTTTTAACAATAATTTCATTTATATTGTGTAATTTCAATTAGATTAATTAGTTTTGAACTTCAATTAGGTATTATGGTTGAGAATCAAAACCCACAAATGCCAAACCCTCCACTACCTCCACGCCCATCAATTGAAGAGTTAATTGGTGAAAAAATAGAGCAATTGAGGGGCATTTGTGATGTTTATAAGACAATCCCTCGATTAAGGAAGATGACAAACACATTGAAAGAAATAATTAAAAATATAGAAACCCTCTCCACCCAACATAATGCCATTCTTTCGTGGTGAGAAACCATGAGGGAATATTACTCCTGTGGATTGTCTTATGAAGAGGTGAAAGATCGCGAAATAACAAAAGCCTAAATAGCCTCTTTATTTGTTAACCCCTGCACCAATCTGCTAGTTAATGTAGTAGTTGAGAAAATACAACACCACAAACCCCGAAGATCACCTGCATGCAAATAACCTGTCACAAAAGAAGAGATGGAGACAAACAAGCAAGGGTTCTCTAAAAACTGAAAATGTATATATCAGAGAGAATGAGAGAATGAATTGATATGAAATACAATGGGATCAATCCTTATAAAAAGGAGATTATGCAAACCCTAATAAAACCCTAATAGGAAAAACCCTAATAGAAGCCCTAATAGGATAACATTTAATAATTAATATAATTATTAAATGTCACTTTATGCAAACTAACGTGAAATCTTAAGAAGGGAATAAAGGTAACTTAATCAACATAATTAAGTTAAAACCTTTACTCTAACACCCCTCCTTAAGATGAGCAACAAGTGCAGCTACAAACAAATGCAGAAAAGCAAAGGTAACTACAATGCAAGAAGGCAACATGGGTCCCGGCAACTAGGCCAGATCAGGTACCCAAATACAACCAAATCTCTGTAAAATGGAGAAATAGAGAAAACCTCATGGGAAAAAGCTCTACTCCAAAAAGAGAAGAAGAAAGCCAAGAAGAGACATCACTGAAGCAGAAGAAGCTGCAAACAACTGTCGAAAGATGACTGCTATGGTACTGAAGAACCTCCGCTAAAGATAGGATGATCAGGAACAAGAAGACAACAATCTGCATAAGTGCCCATATGACACTACTCGAATCAGATGGCAAACAAAGGCAAACACCTGGAACGAAGATACAGATGGCACAAGAACCAATAGTCTGAAACACTGATCAACTGAGAATGGAAGATTCCTTCCAAGGCGAAACCAAGGAAGCATTAGCACGAACAGTATAATACCCCCCCATAATGGTGAACTGGGAGCCTGACAAATCAACTGAAATGGTGTGCAACACCCTGTAGTGCATGAAGAAGATAGAACATCTGAAAGTGCACAAGAAAGCACCTGCAACTGAAAAAGTGGTGTGCAAAACGAAGCACATATGCATGAGGCTAGAATCATATGTATCCATGGTCGTCGTGGAGGGACACTCATTGGACAAAGGTGTGATGGCAAACAAAGGAAAACTACACAACCCCCCATGGTATGGATTCATTGTCGTCGTGGAGGGATACTCATCGGACAAAGATGTGATGGAAAAATAAAGGCAAACTACACAACCCCTCATGGCACTTTATAAGATTAGTGTGAGTACAAAATATGGCACAACCTTATGTGCAAAATCCTCAAAAGATGCATGTACAATAGTGTGGCACTTTATCTCAATGCATTTACATAAAAGATAGCTTACAAATGATGCTCAAAATGTCCTTAAAGGAAAAAATGCTGGAAATACATGAAGAACAGCCAAAAACAAAGCATCCCATGCGAACAAAAAGTTTCCAAGAGCAAATATGTCCAGGTAATCCACCAGAGTGTGAAAACACAAATAACTGAATAAAAGATACCTGGAGTGAAATCTGGAAAAATGGCATGGATGAAACTGAAGAGCTCTGAAATACGGTTCCAACGCCGCTGAGATTGCGAAAAACGGAGAAACAGATCAAAAGTTATGAGCTTGAGACTGAAAGAAGCCCCTTTGTCTTCAACTGGCTGTAGAATGCACCAACAGAAAAATCACTGAAAAATAACTGCTCCATCAGAAAATTGGGATCGCCAGCTTTCCAGTGATATCTCGTTTGCCAATTTTCGACACCATGGCGGAAAGTCATGGCAAAAAGAAGAAATTAGCTCGATTAGGGCATTGTGGGATACATCAAATGCTAACCGGGTGCAAAAGTGGAGCCCCTGGGCCCTAGCCCTCGGTCGGCCATATGACCGCAGGCGGCTCAAATGCAAAAAATAAACCTGCCACCAGGCGGGTGGTGGGTGGGCTGGGCGGAGGTGGCAAAAGGCGACGGCGCCACCCCTAGGGTGGAGCCCCCTGCAAAGGAAACCGTGGGCGTTGATGTGACCGCGGCAGAAGGCAGAGGGGGCTCGGGGTTTAGGGAACTGGCGGTGGGAAGCGGTGGGGTCGCGGATGGGACAGCCGGCGGGTGGCAGAATAGAAACCGACGGGCAGACCGGCGAGGCCGACAAAAATTGTCAGAGGGTCGACGAAGGACGGTGGGGTCGGCGGGTACAACTGGCCGACAGGGGTACCCTGCAAAACAATAAATGCCTCCCCAAACAGTCCGCAGAAATCAAACCCACATATAATATGCCCAAAAAAATATATATATTTTTTTAAAAAAATATTTGCAAATAGCAAAATATTTAATAAAAAAATCCGACGGAAATATATGCAGAACATAAAAAAATTAAAAAAAAAATTATTCTGCAAAATCGTACCCGGCCCTGGGTGGGTCGTACGGCCACCCAAGTAAAAAATTTTTGCCCTAGATTTCAACTTTGTCCAAAAAGAATGAATGGACAGTCAATTTAGGGGTTTTCGACCGCTGCAGACGCAATGGCAATGTCCGTTTGAGCTGAAAATGCTTCAAAATTGCAGGTGTGCCCTAGATCAAGAAAACAAGCCCCAAACCCTTGAAGCTCCAAAAATCTTCAAAACAAGAACAGGAAGCTACAAGTGTGGAGCTCTGATACCATGTAGTAGTTGAGAAAATACAACACCACAAACCCCGAAGATCACCTGCATGCAAATAACCTGTCACAAAAGAAGAGATGGAGACAAACAAGCAAGGGTTCTCTGAAAATTGAAAATGTATATATCAGAGAGAATGAGAGAATGAATTGATATGAAATACAATGGGATCAATCCTTATAAAAAGGAGATCATGCAAACCCTAATAAAACCCTAATAGGAAAAACCCTAATAGGATAACATTTAATAATTAATATAATTATTAAATGTCACTTTATGCAAACTCACGTGAAATCTTAAGAAGGGAATAAAGGTAACTTAATCAACATAATTAAGTTAAAACCTTTACTCTAACAGTTAATGCTAATAAACCAAAACTTTCTATAAAATGGTGCACGAATAAGGAAATTGCAGATAACTTTTGGGATCATTGATGGATGGTTTTTGATAAACCACCAACAACAATAGTGACGTACCATTTTACTTTATTAAAAAATTATATGTTGAGTTTGTGTTAGGGAATCATGTCAATTACTTTAACATTAAAACCTTCTAGGGCATAGGTGGAGGTATGCCCTAGGATAGACTGTTGGGAACAGGTGTCTCAACTTCTGGTTTGAACCTCTGAAAAGGACTTGGCGAAATACTTTTTGTTCTGGTCCTTACCGCTTTATCGCTGGGATTAGTTCTTAGAGGCATGGTTGCACGGTTTACCGCCTTACTGTGGGCCTCTGTTGTTGGGTTTGCGATTGGGCGGTGTTACTACCATATCACGGGGTCTCTCTCCTTCGTTGGCAATAGCACGGTGAACTGGACAGTCAGACAGAACGTTTACCTCTCTACAATGGAGGTTGCTTGAAGGTGGCACGGTGGCCGCAGTGAAGGATGATTGTCTGTGAAGATCGCTTACCACCATACTGTGATGGCCTTTTTTCCATGTTGCAGTGGTGTGGTAAGCTATGGCAGTCAGTGAAGTTTCTTACCTCCTTATCGTAGAGGTCTTGCAGTCGGGGCCCAGTAACGCTGTGGGCTCGACGGGCAGCATAGGTAGTTACCGCCATACCGCAGAGGGTTGATCTGAGCTCAGCGGTGGCGCAGTGAAGGTGGCGAACGGGTGGTCAAGTGTCTACCTCCATACCATGGTGGCTCCTTTTCTCTGTCATGGTGGTGCATTATGTCTACCTCCAGACCGCAGAGACTGAGTATGAGTTGAGTGGTAGTGCGGTACACCGCGCTACCGTGAGGTCTATTTCAAAGGCCTACAGTGGCGCGGTAAGAGGAGTTCGGTGTTTTTTTGACCGATCTAACTCGACTGGAAGTGGTGAATGAATGGCAAGGTGACACATGGCATGTTTTCATTGATCAACAATTCATTGACCAAATGTTTGAAAGTGGTGTGTGCATTAACTGTGTGATCGGATTCAGCGGTTGACATAATCCAATTCAGGCAAATAGATGTAAATGCTAGGGTGGCCCAATGTGTGATTGCAGGGCAGATCGGTCAAAAGATCGGATTGCTTGTTGGTGAAAGGGTGTAATTAAATACACTGATTGGTTTTTGACTGAAGTAAGTTGTAAAAAATGCATAGAGACTTAGGGTGGTGAAGAATTCATTGTATGTAGAAAAGCATTGTAACAGTGAGAGTAGTCGAACTGAAGTTTGTTGTTGTGAGCTAATGATCAGAGAGAGGTCTATTAACTTTGTATGTAATATATTTTATTGTAATACAAAGTGATTTCTCTTGGTCTGGTGGGTTTTTTCCCGAAAGGGTTTTCCCACGTAAATCTGGTGTTACCTCTGTGATCGTTTATTTTTGTTACTCTTGTTATCCTATATGTGTGCATCCTAAGTGTATGGAAAGTTTTTAAACTGTTTCTTTGCACTTCTCCTCTATGGTTTCAGGATTAGGAAAGCGTTTTTGCACTGTTTCTTTTCCTTTCATAGACCAGGGGTAGTTAGAGTAGTTCAGGGCCTGTAAGTTCCCCCTCATCCCCTTCCTCAGCTACCTCCAATACATCATCTAGATATTATCGAGGATGCAGCCACACAGACTATTCAAGCTATTCACTCTTTGAGTGATCTTCTGGTTTCCCATGCTGCTACAGTAGCTTAGCTGCATGTTGGTGATGTTGGTGATGGATCAAGTGCTACTGCATCATCATCCTCAGGTTCGAATATCTATGTGCCACCAAATATGCTTGGGTCCTCTTGCACAGCCCGCTAAGCATCCCTTGGACACTTCTGATTATGACCTCCATGATGTGGATGTTACAAGAGATCAGATGCAGGAGATTGGAGCACACCCTACAGAGTCCTCTCCTGCTAGAGAGGGGGAGGTTGGAATAGTTACACAGGTAAGATTTAAGTTGTAGATTCATAACTTGCATTTGTTTTTAAATGAATATTAATAAGAGATAGTATCAAGTACTAATATTTATTTATATGGTCTATTTACTAGTTGATATATATGGAGGAGCTTATGCAGGTTACTGATAGCACCCTTAGGGCCATTTCATTTGACCTCGACATGCACGTGGTATATATTATTTACATTTTTATTATATACTTGCTTGTCATTTGAATTGTCATTAATGAAACTATATATTAACTTATATGTTTATCTTATTTTCCTCTTGTAGGAAACACCTAGAGCGAGCGAGGTGCATCGCTGTCTAGACTTTGGAGGCGCAATGGTAGATAAGAGAAAGGTAATTGAACTCAAATTCGATCGAATTAAGGTTTTTAAGATCTTATAGTGATTATACATAAATCAACATAGATTTGTAGTTTCATATACTTGTCATTTTTATGTACAGGAGGTTATGAGCTACACATCCTTGTTGACAAGTGTCACAATGCCTGAAGGAGTAGGTGTTGGAACACTTGAAGGAGTAGGTGTTGAAACACCTCAAGGAGGAGGTGTCGAAACACCTGAAGGAGATAAATAAAAATAGATGCATAAAGAGGTATGTGTTTATTTTATTTTGTGTTTGGTAAATATGTTCCTATTACCGACAATTGTATGCTAACTTGTATCAATTTTATGTTTTTGTTCATATATATAGATTGACATTGCAAAAGTTGATATGATTGGTTCTTTGAGAGGGGCATATTCTAGGACTCATGATGGTTTGAAGAGACATATATATGACGTAATCAGGATTTCAACTTTAGAGTTCAATTATAATTCAATGTATATTGATTTTGAAGTTAATTATTCAATTTTAAATTATCTAATATAACTAATCTCAATTGTGGTTTAAATTTTTCTTGTGCGGTTTCCTTCAAAGCCAAAGAGTGCTTCAAAGAGGCTCCATTTTGATGATCCACCAGTAGTTTAGGATGAGATAGACATTTTGGCATGTATATTTTGAATAGATATCGAGATGCTCCATTTTGATGATCCACCAGTAGTTTAGGATGAGATAGACATTTTGGCATGTATATTTTGAATAGATATTGAGATGGCATATGCCACATTTTGTAAAACTTTGTTTGAGTTGGTGTTGATGCCATTTTTGTATATGGACATACACTTGATTATTCGATAATTTGATATATAGAAGTTGAGAATAAAAATAATTTGTTCCTCATGTGTATGTTTAAACTGTTCAAAAAATTAATCTTGAGCAATGGTTAAATATCAATGTACAATAACATAAAAAATAATGGTTATATTATATAGTTCACAATAAAAAATAATGAATAATTGTTAAATTATATCATATATTGCTTAGTTATATTATGGTTATATTACATAGTTTAAACAACTTTGAAGACAAGAACAATGGTAAAGATCATTTTAACTTTAAAGTTTAAATACACAAATGTCATTGTCTCACACTACATATTTCATATTGGATTATCATTACATATTGAAATTCAAAAAATATCATAGTTTTATGTTGATAAACATGCCAAAGTGATGTAGAGCAGGGTGGAAAACTCTCAACAAACCCAATTTGATCAGGTTCAATCAACAATTTGTCCCTTACAATTCCATTTCATCAACTTTTCACAATTTCATGCTAGGTCCCTTGTAGCACTCCAAAAGTGGTTCTTCAGGGATATCTTTTAGAGAAGTTCATCTCTCCACAAGATCAGGACCTTTTTAGATACCCATTATTGTCTTCTTAAACATATCTCAAAGGGGAAATAGGCTGTTTCAGATCAAATCCCTCAACCAAATGCTTCTATGTTGTTCCAATAGGCCAATTAGGCCACATTTACAAAGAAACCACCCTTTAATCTTCCTTAAAAACAAAAAAACCCATTGGACAATCATGACCAGGGTACATAAGCACTAAATCAACAATCATCTTCCAAAGAAGCTGGTGTAGGGGCACCTAAGTCCAAGAAATGAATTTTGGAGGTTTGTGTCAAGTTTTTGAATTTTGAGTCTTTTTATGTAATAAGGCCATAGATGAGGCCATTCATTATGTTTTAGGGTCATTAGGGAGTCATTGGTGTCATTTTGTGCATTACAATGAGGAAGTTGCAAAATATTGCAAATTATGAAAAGTTGTCACTAAGAATGCTAAAAGGTTGTAAAGAGGAAGCCCAACGGTCATTTGGGTTTGAAAAGTAGTTGTAATTGTTGAATTTGGTGGGAAAACCTTTAAATAGGCTTGTGAACTCGAAGGGATGGTTGGAGAAGTTGTTCATTGAGAAGAAGCAATAAATTTTCATTGTTTCCTTGCAATTTCTTGAGTTTTTCCAAAATTTATGAAGTTTCTTTGTGTTGTACGATTTCCTACAAGGTAATCTTTCACTCCAATGGATTGAATTTGGTGGGAAGCAGGGTTAACCTCACCACAAACTTGGTTTGAAGCATTTTCTTTTTTTTTTTGTGCATTTGAGAAGCAATTTACTAAGGGTCGGTCTGTATACCCTGTTTAAGGGTTTCAAGTGCATCTAAAATGGCATATTAAGCCTTCCACCCACTGTATGCATCTGTAACTTAGTGGATAGGCTTATTTAGGGTTAATAATTTTTTTTGCATCATTTCATGTGCAGGGGAGGTCGGGATCATGATTTTGATGGTGCCCTAGATGGCATTTTAGGTGTTTTTACATGAAAAGGAGAGGTTAGAGGGGGTAAATGTGAGAAATATTTGAGGGAAGTCACTGTTTATGTCCTTTTAAGTTTGTGCATGGTTTTTTGAAGGTGTTGGGTGCACTGGGATGGTCTGGTGAAGTTTGCAAGTAGGTTTTTCAATAAACCCTTGCCTAAATTGAGCAATTTGAGGGTTTTATGGAATAGGGTCTTAGAGGGCGAGTTCCTGAAGATAAGTTGGAAAATTTGTGGTTTTGTCACCTGTTGAGTGCTACCCATTGATTTTTGGGGTTTGTGAAGTGATTCAAGGGTGTTTTCTTTGGAAATTAGGCATATTTGGTTAGGTTGAGCAGTGTAGTTTGAATGATTTGTGGAAGTTGTTCCAAAGGAGTCATATGTGGGGTTGATGTATGTTGTAGAAGGCTTTAATGGGTGCCTATAATGATGGTCACTTGCAAAGGTTGTTAAGAAAAACTGAGAGTTAAGTTGGGAAAATTGGCTCTGCAGACCTACAAGGGTGTCTAGCTGAGAAAGGGAAAATAAGCCAAGATTGAGTTTTTAAGTATAAAGGTGATTTGTAACATTTTGAGCTTATAAAGTGAGGGGTTTTTCAACCTAGGTTGCTATCAAAAACACTCAACAACACTCCAAAACTCAAAACCCTCACTTTTGACAAGTTTCAAGGGGGGTTTATTATAAAACCTCACCTACTGACCTTTCCTCACTGTTTCAATGCCTCCAACACCATCAAATATGTCTGCCCTTGCTTAATTAACTCTTACAAAGTTATTCCCCAAGTTTTTTCCATCACTACCTACTCCTAACCTCCAAATTTCACTCAAAACACACATTTTTTACGACTAGGCATCATGCCCAAACGCCCGAATGGCCACCCCTACTCCTGAAATCATGCACACATGCCCCCTACACCTAATTATGCCATTCCATTGAGTTATAGTAGAATACAATGGGTGGAATGGACTAGAACATCTTTTTGTTACTTCAAACCCTCTAAGAGGAACTCACATGGGCAGATTCTTGAAAATGGGCTTTAGAAACCACTAGACTCAATGATATTGCACCAAACCAACTGTACTTGAAAGTAGATTCAGCCTATTACTGATTCCAATTCACATCATAGCAAAACAAGGTCTGTACGAGCCGTACCAAGCCTGCAACAACAAAAAATACAGGAAATTTGTTGAGTAACCATGTCTTATTTATGATTAATCTTCAATACAAACTTGTCCAACATTGCTCGAGCCTCTTGAGGTCTTTTTAAACTTGTAACCTTCAATTACACCTCACCAAATGACTACAACTACCATTTGAACTTCTTTGACCATTGGTATTCCCTGTTTTGCAATTTTGCATTTTTGTATATGACAATTTTACAACATTTTGCAACTTTTACCATATTGAACCAAAAGACCCCAAAACTCACCAATTACATCAAATTAGTCTCAAAGTGGTGCAGAGCACTTTGTTGCTCCATTTTGTGGAATGAGTCAAGTTAGGTTGTTTTAGTCATGATATTGTCAAATAAGGCCATGTTAGACTATTTTGTAATGTTGATGTGGTCTTTTGAGTCATTGTGGGGTCATTAGGTAAATATAGCTAATATTGCAAAAGTTGTCATGAGAAAATATTGTAAAGTTGCAAAAAATGTAAGGTTGGAGAATGCCAACGGTCATTGGTTTCAAAAGGTCGTTGGAGGAAGTTGAAACAGTTAGCTTTAGATGGGAAAATGGTTATATATCTGAAGTCTATCGACGTGAAGGGTTGTTGAAGGTTTTTGAAGGCAAAGATCAATCAAATATCTTTGTTTTACAGTTATTTTTTGTGTATCTTCATTGTTTCAACCTATGTATGGGTCCGTACAGTAGGAATTTTTTGTAAGATAATTCAAACCTATTGTAGGATTGTGTTTACTTCAATTTGCAAAATATTTGAGGACTTGACATTACCTTTGAAGGAAGGTTGAGTGCATTCTTTGAAGTTGCTTGTTTAAGGTTGTAGTTAAGGGTTTGAGGGTCAGAATGTATTAAGAGGCCATTCCACCTACTGTTCATGCTATGATTTAGTGGAATGGGCCTGGTTAGAATAAGATTAGGTGTAGGAATAGATATCTAGTTGTGGAAAAGACATTTGGTGGAGATTTCCACCCTGCCCTTATGGAAAAAGCATGAATTTAAGCCTAGGAGGCATAGCTTGAAGTAGCAGATTAAAGCAATAGTTTGGAAGAAGGTTAGAACCTAGTTGTTTTAGTGTTATTAGGTGGATTTTGATGTGATAGAAGGTCTATAAATGCATGGTAGGTCATTTGGATGTTTGGGCTTGAAGCCCTAGTTGAACAAAGAGTGAAAATGGATGAAATTGAGAGGTTTTAAGAAGGAAATGTGTGAGAACTTTGGGGGCAGCATAATTTGAAGGTGAATTAAGTTTGTAAACGTGAAATAAGAGTGTTTGAAAATATTTTGAGGTTTAATGAGGTTTGGAGATGGGTTTTTCAATAAACCCCTAGTTATTTGGTGAAAAATAGGGGTTTCATGAAAGAAGGTCTTAGAAAGCGAGTTTTGACTTAGTGGATGAAGAATTTGTGGTTTTGGAGGTAGTTTGAGGACTTTCTAATGGTATTTTGAGTGGGCATTAAGATTGAAGGAGAGTTCCTTTGTTAAAGTGGGCTAATTGGAGCCCCCTTTTTCCAACATTCAAGGTCAGTTTGATGGTATGGTTCCAAAGTAGGTACATGTGATTCTATGATATGTTTAAAATTTCCCTAATGGGTTCCTGAAATGGTATTTTGTTTGTGTCTTTGAATGGTCTGTTGAAAGTTGTGAGAGGAAAACCTAGGTTGCACACCTACAAGACTGAATAGTGAAGTCGAGAAGAGTCACCCTTGTTAGGGTTTGAAGGTTGGAAGTTTGATTTCTTCAAGTGAATTTGAGTTTTGATAGTTGTGGAACTCACTATCATTGCATCACAAAGGACCTTATTCATGACCAAAAACATTAAGACACCCTAAGCACTAACTGGTGTAGGGGCACCAAGAGCATTTTATGCAAATGTTGATAATTGAGGACTTTTGGTTGTTTAGGGGTATTTGAGTCTTTTTGTTCGAACAATAAGGTCATTTAGACCATTTTATGATGTAATGATTCCTTTTATAGGTCTTTAGGTAGTTGGAAGGTCTAAGTTGCAAAATTGTGTAAAAGTTGCCAAAATTGTAACTTATTGTCAAATGGTGGAAGTTCAAGAGTCATCTTGATTTAGTTCATGGGGAAAGTAGTTGGAAGTTGTTTAGTAATTTTTTGAATTCCTTTAAAAGGCCTTGTAAATGTTTGAAGAGAGATTATCTCTTGAGAATTTGAATCTTGAATACAAAAATCATTATTTTCTCAGAAATTTCTATGTTTTGCTTTATAATCTACAAATTGAAGGCATTGTACTTGCTCGTAAAGAATCCTTTTGATCCATGTTGAATAAAATTTGATAGAGGACCGTTGTAGCTTTTATTTGAATATGTTCTTGTGAGATATCACTAAGTTTGAAGTATTTTGTAGGCAATTCTCAGGAAACGGGTTGTTAGCCCCGTGTTGAAGGTTTCAAAGTCTCATACAATGCACTAATGACCCATTCCACCTTTTGTAACTCCTTTTCCTCAGTGGAATGGGACCAATATAGTAGGGATAGTGTTTTGGATGCTTTGGGAGAGCAGGGGAGGCCTTGAAAGTGATTTTGCATGATACCCTAGTTGGCAAATTTGTGCATTTTGGGTGAAATTGAGTGGTTTCAGAATGGAAATGGATTAAATCCTTGGGGGCAATAGGTTTTGATGGAATTTTGAGCATGTGTAGACCTAATAAGGGTTGTTTGAGGTATTTTTTGAGTGTTTCAAGTGTGGGAAGGCATACTCTCAATACACCCTCTTCGAAAAGGGTGTAAATGAGGGTTTTGGAGTTAGGTGTTTAGGAGAGCATTTCTCTAGCAAAGAATGTTGGTTTTGGGGGTTTTGTAACCTACTAAGAGACTTTCCATAGGTTTGTGGAGGTGGAAGGAAGTTTTGAGTATACTTGCTTTGTAAATTTGACCTATTTGAGGTCTAGGACAATGTAGAAGTTGGGTTTTGAAAAAGTTGGTAAGTGACCTATACTGCTTTTGAGATATGTTTTATGTAGACTTAAAGGGTGTCTAAAAAGGTGAGTGGTTTGTGGGTGAGAAGAGTTAATTGAGAGAAATTTTCAAAATACTAGGTCTGCATATCTATAAGTGAGACTAGGTGAAATATTGAAGAGTTGATGAATAGGAACTTAAGAGTTGAAAAGTTTTTTCAAAGTGGTTGAATTATGATTGGTGATTGATTTCCTCCCTGCTTTGCATCACTAACACTTGACCCCATAATTGCAAACGCATGGCCTAGGTGCCCCTACACCACAAAGGATATGAGAAGCCTAGTTATGAAAAAATTTGTACACTTTCCGTACATGTCTACAAGGGAAGCTATAAATATAATACATGTGACAAAACTCCTTTATCATTTATGCTTTAATGGTTGTCCACTGATGTAGGGGCATCAGGAACCCCATAGGCATACATGGTGATAATTTTGGGTTTTTGGTTGATTTTGTGTTTCTTGGGTGTAATAAGGTTATCCATGACCATTTGGAGTCATTTAGAGTCATTTTGAAGTGATTTTAGGTCATTTGTTAAAAAATGTAAAAAGTTGTCAAGTTGCTAAAATGTTGTCAAACAACTTTTGCAAGAAAGTGCAAAAATGAAGTTTTATTAACAAATTGATTAAAATGTGGTTGTAAATAGTTGAGATGCACCTGGATGGGTATGTTTACGCTAGGAATGGTCCTATTATGCACTGAAACACATGGAATCACTCTGAGCTACATTCAACCGACATAATCCCTTAAGAGTCCAAAGTGCAAAATGGCTGCAAACTTTAGCATGCTTGTATTCGAACACCATGATGCTTAGAAACTTCTTGTTTGACCCTATGGGATCATGTTGGGCCCCTCTACAATAACCTCTCTTGGTTTTTTCGATCTCGAAGGCCTTTTCTCATGGTGGCAAATTTTTGCTTGGGGAAAAAGTTCTCAAATGCAAGTAGTTGAAAGTTGCAAAGTGATGCAACTTTCGTTCTGCAACTCGTGTGACCAAATGATTTGTTCCAACACATATGGATGGGTACGTTTATGCTAGGCATGGTCCTCTTACACATAGAATCACTCTGAGCTACATTCAACCGATAGAATCCCTTAAGAGTCCAAAGTGCAAAATGGCTGCAAACTTCAGCATGCTCATATTCAGAAACCGTGATATTTAGAAACTTCTCAACTGACCCTATGGGATCACATTGGGCCCCTCCACAATAACCTCTCTCATTTTTTTCTATTTCGGAGGCCTTTTCCTGTGGTGGTGAATTTTCGCTTGGGGAAAAAGCTGTCAAATGCAAGTAGTTGAAAGTTCCAAAGTGGTGCAACTTTTCTTTTGCAACCCGTGTGACCAAACAGACTGTTCCAACGCGTCCGGATGGGTATGTTTAATCTAGGCATGGTCCTCTTATGCACTGAAACATGCGGAATCGCTTCGAGCTACATTCAACCGGCAAAATCCCTTAAGAGTCCAAAATGCAAAATGGTTGCAAACTTCAACATGCTCGTATTCGAACACCGTGACACTTAGAAAATTCTTCTCTGACCCTATGGGATCAAATTGGGCCCCTCTACAATAATCTCTCTCAGTTTTAGCTATCTTGGAGGCCTTTTTCTCGTGGTGGCAAATTTTCGCTTGAGGAAAAAGTTATCAAATGCAAGTAGTTGAAAGTTGCAAAGTGGTGCAACTTTCGTTCTGCAACTCGTGTGACCAAACGGACTATTCCGATGCATCCAGATGGGTACATTTATGCTAGGAATGGTCCTCTTATACATCAAAACACGCGGAATCACTTCGAGCTACATTCAACCGGTAGAATCCCTTAAGAGTCTAAAGTGCAAAATGGCTGAAAACTTTAGCATGTTCGTATTCAGACACCGTGATGCTTAGAAACTTATCATCTAACCCTATGGGATCATATTGGTTCCCTCTACAATAACCTTTCTTGGTTTTCGCTATCTCAGAGGCTTTTTCTTGTGGTGGTGAGTTTTTGCTTGGAGAAAAAGTTGTCAAATGCAAGTAGTTGAAAGTTGCAAAGTGGTACAACTTTCATTTTGTGACTCGTGTGACCAAACAGACTATTCTAACGCATCTGAATGGGTACGTTTATGCTAGACATGGTCCTCTTATGCACCAAAACATGTGAAATCCCTTAAGAGTCTAAATTGCAATTGTTGTCATCAAGTTTATCATATTTTGCAAACATGGTCTAGTAAGGTATTTTGATAAATTTTGGTGTGTTAAGTCTTTTGTCAAGAAAATAAGGTCATTGAATCTTGTGGGCAGTAGAGTTAAATTTCTTTTGGCGTTGATTTGGGTTGATTTCATTAAGATTTATGGTTTTTACAAGCTTTTTACTATAGGCGGGTTAAGAACCTTGTTTTAAGGGTTTGAAGGCACTAAAAAATGGATTGAATACCCATTCCACCGTTAGATATATCAAAAGGGAAGATGTCTATGGAGTTTTTTTGAGTAGGGAGGGTGTTTAGATGAGTTTTTGATGCTGCCCTAGGTGAGTTTCCTTGAGTTTTGCTTGAAAAATGATGGCTAAGTATGAGAGTTTAGAAAAATTGCATTTCTAGAGGTTGGGAGATGATTTTCTAAGCATATGTAGGCATATGGTAATGTGTTTGAGGCTTTGTTAAGGTGAGATTGTTTTGGGAACATTGAGTTTCAATAAACCCCCTTGAAACTTGTCAAAAGTGAGGGTTTTGGGAATAGGTGACTTGGTGACTTGGTGAGCGTGTCCCTTGAGAAAAGTGGTTGACTTTGGCTATTTGTAATGATCATGCAATAGTTATTTAAGGTTGGTAGCATGTTTAGATTGGTGATGTTTTGTAAAAGTGGCCTAATTGGCCAAGGAGGGCAGCGTAGCAACATTGTTTTGCAGGTGTTGGTCTAAAGTGACCTAATGATGTTTTGATATATGTTTTTAAAGGCCTTAATGGGTGTCTGGATTGCTATTTGGTTTATGGGATTGAAAGCATCCATAGCTTGTTTGAAATCACTTGTTTTAGGCTTTTAGCCATAACAACAAGCTAGTGAACTGTTTGACAAGATGCTTTGGTAGACATGTATGAAAAATGTGGTAACATAGACAAGGCAGTGAACCGTTTGAAAAAATACCTCAAAGAAATCTAGTCTCATAGAATGCCATGATAATAAAATGCAATTGGCAGTTGTTCTTAGATATTAGTTATGCAATGTGAAGTAATTGAATAACTACTTAGGTTGACTTTGTAAAAACTATATTGTAATTGAAATTTTGTCATCTATCAACATCTAGTTATTAGTTATGCAATGTGAAAATTTTTCATTTCTATAGGCTATGGAAATACCTTTCAATTTCAAAAAAAAATAGTTTTTATCTCTTGTTCTACAATTTTTTAAGTTTTTTTTTAAATATGATTTTTTCCTATTTTTTGAAAAACTCTTATACTTTTGGACCAGCTTTGCAACTCTCAAAAACCTATTGCACCAACCTTTTACAACTTCACCTAGTTTCTCTTGTAGGTGTCCAACAGAGGTTTCTTGACCTCAACTCCCCAATCTAGTTTCAAACCCACTACTCAAATACATTTCTAGACACCCTTTATGCTCTTATAAAACATATCACAACAACTCACATAGTTCTTTTGGAACCAAACCCTCAATCTGGTGCATCTACGTTGTCTTAGACCTCCAATTAGGTCACTTTTACAAAGCAAGTACTCTCAAAACTTCCTTCCAACCCCAACAACCTATAGACAGTCAATTAACAGCCTACAAAAACTCAAAATCCACTACTATTTGTCAGGGAAAATCCTTCTAACCCTTCCAACCATAAAACCCTCAAAAATGCTTAATTAGAGGAGCTTTTATTGAAAACCCAACATCCACAACTTAACTCAACATGCCAAAACCTCCAACATGCCTTAAATGACCTGCACAAACTTAAAATTCCTTCAAAATCTGCTTCCCCCAAGGTTTACAACCTTTTCCAACCTAAAACCATCAAATTTCACCAAAACTCACTCGACCGAGCCACCCGCCTATAGAAAATCAACCACCAAACACTCAAAATTCATTGGTTTTCAATCCCATAAAAGCCAAAATGGTCTTAAGATGTCTCTCCACTAAAAAAAAGCCACTTATAGCCTCAATCTTCATGTGCATGTAAGTTATTTAACCTACAACAACAAATTATAAAGGAAAATACAAAATTTTAAAGAAACAAGGCACTTTATTTGAGTTTCTTTCACAAATTCATCAACACCGACCTTGCTTCAAATTTTACAATGATATTTAAGCACTTTAATTTGAACCATTCAAAACTGAATCCTAACCTACTTCACCATTGACCTTCTCCAACTTTACAAATTTTGCAATTTTGCAACTTTTGTTTGACAACTTTTTACATCATTTTGCATTTTTTGCAATATTAACTCAAATGACCCCAAACCACACTAATATGACTTATAACATCACAAATTGGTCTATATGACCTTATTATACCTCAAAAAAGACTCAAACACTAACATACCTAATGCTAGACCACATTTCCAAAACTTGCAAATTCAAACTTTCATGGATGGTGCCCCTGCACCAAAAATCCATGCCTACAACATTCAACCATACAATGTACACAATACGTAGTAGCAAAATAATATTTTTTTTAATCAAAAATTAGTAATGTTATACACTGATATATTGATAAAAGTATATATAATATATCCAAAAAAGCCATACAGGCTTAGTACAAAGGAGTCATATGGACATAAAATGTCATGTATATATCGATAGTACAAAACATATTTCCCTCTAGGGGAAGGAAATAGATTTCGTGTTTCCATCGAAATTCGGCTGGATGGAGTGATTGTTGGTTCTCTTGTCTTTCGAACATGCTTGCTAGTCCTCCTCTCTTCACTCTGGACATTGAAAATATATTTACCATAGTAGCAAAATGTGTCAATAATAAGACTAAATGAAAATAGATTGAAGAGAATTCTCTATTTGGATTATAGATAGAAAAAGTTCAAAATGATGCATATGGAACTAAAAGCTTTGAAAATATTGTATCCATATCAAAGCATTACATTAATTTCGGCTTCTTCAACTGTATCCTAACTGTCCCATCAGCCAACCAATTACTTTTTGCAAGTATTAAATAAAGAACACTAATGAACTTAAGCATAATTAACCTAAGCATTATACCTTCCATTCTTGAATATTCTATTTAAGTGTGTCTGAAGGGTCATCTTTTTGCTTAGGATGGGGAAGGGAGAGGGGAAGAGGGGAAGAAGGGGAGAGAGATGGAGAGAGGGAGAGATAGAGAGAGAGAGGGAAAGATAGAGGGAAAGGGAGAGAGAGAGAGAGAGAGAATTAGGATGAGGAAGGGAGAGGGGAAGAAGGAGAGAGAGAGAGAGAGAGAGAGGAGGAGGGGGAAGGGAGAGGGAGAG